>ML685863.1:6864189-6993300 GCA_007922175.1 Pelusios castaneus | reverse complement strand
CTGGGTTTATACAGTGTGGTGGAGGGATCTGGGTTTATACTCAGGGTGCTGTCTATCCCTCTCTCTCCTGGGCTTCTGCCTTCAGTTGACATTTCTCTGCTGCGCACACCTACTCTTGAGGTTCACACTTTTTGCCTTCCCCAGCTCCACTGCTCTCTGGTCGGCCACTTCTCGTGCTCTTTTCTCCTCCTCCAGTCTTTGTTTTCCTGCCTCCAGATTTTGCCTCATTGCTGCTTGCTCTCTGGCTGCCTCCTCCAGGTCCAGCCTTCTGAGCTCGAATCTCAGTCAGCTCCAGCTGCCTCACTGAGACCGTCTCAGGCTGGATCTCTTCACTGGCATCTGCCTCCATCTGAGGCCCTGGGGATGGATCATTCTGGTCTTGCTACTTATCGTGGTCCATGAGCAGAGATCTCATTCAACCACATTTCTCCCTGCAGCATTCAAGCCATGATCTGTGGCTTCCACAAGCTTCCAAATGCTGCCTATTAAGTTTAGCATATGTCTCTGGTTTACTCACCTTTTATTTCCCTTACTTGTAAAAAACAAACCAAATAAAAATGGTCACCTTTTTCTTTTCTCTCCAACCTTCTCTCAGCACCTGTAAAACAAACAAGGAGTCCTATGGCACTTTTAAAGATGAACAAATTTGGGACATAAGTCTCTGGAGCATGGCCCTGAACTAAGCAGCAATTAGGGTGTATATCCTACTGACTACGTCATTGTGATGCTTCTGGGGGGTCTGTTGGACTCTGAGGCACCTCACTACCCCTTGCCCTTAGTGTGAGGAGTCTTGTCTGTGCCTGTTGGGGGTCAGTTTCCAATTCTGCCAGCTTCTAACAATGCAAACCCTATTGTCCGGGACCCCTCTCTCCCCAGGTTAGCGACTGGCACACTCCCCCTCCTGTCTCCTCTGAGCAGCCCACCACAGTGCCCAGCCCTGACACACAGACACCCACAGAAGTCCCAGGCCCTGTTCCCAGCCCAGTTACACCGCTTACCAGGCAGTGCAGAGATTTGTTTACAGAGACAGCAAGTATCACTTTATTTCCCAGAACAGAGATCCAGATGACAGCAGGCAGAAGTACTGGAAGCAAATGATTATATATAACATGCAAACTAAGAGCCTCAATGTAACTAATAGACATCACGTCACAAAGCAAAGGCTCACCTCAAATCCCTCCTGCGTCTCACAGACAGGGTGGGCTGTGACTTCCCTCCTGGCCCAAGTGCGCAGCCCAGTCACCCCCTCCACGGAGATATGCCCAGTGTGTCTCTGGCTCTTCAGTTACAGTCTTGAAATCCACCAGCCTCAGCCACTCTTGTAAGCAGCTTGTCTGCCCGCTGCTTGTGTTCCCTGTCCAGGACCTCCCCTAAAGACTTTGCTCTCCCCATTAGCACTTTGCTCAGACTGTCAATGGCTGCCCATTGGGAACCAGAGAACACTCCATTTACACGCTGATAGACAGGCAGATACAAATCTTGGGCCTGAAAGAGACCAGTTTCCGATTCTCCCCTTTTCTGGTGTCCAGCCCCAAGTCACAGACCTTTCAAACACTGTATTCGATGTCTGTACAGAGCTCCTTCTGTGTCATCCGCACACATGGTTCCCACTGGCTATGAGAACTACTGTGATGCAGGCTTTCATTAAAGACCCTCCACAGTAATCTTTGGTGAGGGTGCCTGAACAAAGGGGCTTCCTGGGCCTCCAGGAATGGATACTGCTGGCCTGTGGGCACTCCTGGCTGGCTCCTTTCCCAGCCCTGCCACTGACCTACTGGGTGACATGAGGCTCTGAGCCAGTGTGCCCCTCACTGGAACAGTGGCTTTGCTCCACCCCAGGCTGGGCTAATGAGGAGAGAATGCCAAGGGGAGGGGGAAACAGCAGGAAAGCCTGGAAATGGCTGGGCTACCTGGAGAAGGCATGGGACTGCAAATAAGAACACACCTGGGCTCTATTCTGGGCCTGGCTCTTCCCCTCCATCCCCCAGCAATACTTGGAATCTCCTTTAGTCCCTGCCCTGGGACACTAGACTCTGCCCTGCCCAATGGCAATTTCCCTGGTGGTAGGTTCTCCTCTAAAGCTGCAGGTTCAAGGCAGACTTGTCTGGCAGGCAGACTGCTGGGCCCGGGGGGGGGGGAGGTCCTATTCAAATCTAGTCTGCTGATGCCGTGTGTAAGGCACTCACACACTGAGCTGTCTCTGCCACGAGCCGCAGCACCTGGAAATAAAAATGTTGATGAACAGGATTCAGCAGGGAAAGGGTTAAATGCATTGTGCCCAGGCAGCAGTTTAGACCAGGCGCTCTTCTACAGCGGACCCAAATCCACAGGGGGGAGTGAGAGTCAACAGGGCACCTCCCTTCCTGGCCAGACTGAGGGTCCCTGGTGGGCAGATGGGAGCTAGACCCCATGCTCTGTGCTCAGCTCCAATTGTGCAGGGCAGTCGCAGGGCATTGCCAGCCTCCTATACTGGACTGGGCCAGGCCCAGGCTGAGGGGCCCGAGCAGCTGGGCTGGGAGACCAGGACATTCCTCTCCCCTGTCTTCTCCTCCACCCCCCACAGTCTGGTCTCACTACTCCATCTCCCATTGCTCACCCTGTCTGTCCTCCCTCCCCTCACCTGTTTCTGCACCCCAGGCCCTGGCCCTCCTCACACAAACAGGCACACACCACCTCTCTCCCCCCCCCACCAGTCCTGTCTCTCCCCTCTTCCCCACCCCACTCAGGCTGTGTCTGTCATTCTGGCCTGAGCAGGTGGAAGTCGTTAGATATGGCAGCATTAGGCAACCAGAGATGGTTTCTGTCTGGCTGTGCCTCTCCACCCTGCTCTGCACTGGGGTGCAACAGCTCTAGGACCCTGACAGCGCAATGGCAGGGAACCTCTTACCCCCCGCTGGTATCTCTGGCAGGCAGTGCTGACTCCGGTGCCCCAGGGCAGCACCAACATAGAGGGTCTTTCAGCTGGGATGTGGAACCAGGCTCCTAACTATTTGTGATCAAATTCCAAAGGGGTAGCCGTGTTAGTCTATTGTAGAAAGACAACAGAGTCCTGTGGCACTTTTAAAGACTAACAGATTTATTTATCACATGAGCTTTCATGGGAGAAAATCCCACTTCGTCAGACGCTTTGAAGATAGGAAAGTTACAGAGTGGGAGGAAATTAAATGCAGGGGAGTGTATGACATAGTGCCACAGGACTCTGTTGTATTTGTGATCGGTAAAGCATCTGCTGCACTTTTCACAGCCGTCTCTGGGGTAACCCGACTGTCTCTGGCCAACTCGCCCATACTAACTGCGGTCTGTCTCCCTGCCGTCCCCTGCCGTTTCCCCTGGGAGCAGTGTATTTCACCAAGCCCTGTCCCACCCACTTGCAGAAGGCTGTTGTCGCTGTTAAACAACCGCTGGGTCCCACTAGAGAGGTAACTGCGCTGCATTGGTGGCTGATCCAGTTTCTGGGTTTCTTTGAGAACAGAGGCAGTATAGAAATATAAGGCAGCTGTGCCCTGGACACCATTACAGAACTTTGACTGATCCCTTGACTCCCCCTCATCCCAACCAAACCATCCCTTGTGTGCGATGGTCACCATTGCTGCTGGGGAAATGCACTCTTCCATTTAAAATTCTCCCTGTATTTTGTCACCTGCCTGCCTATTTCTTTTCTGAGTTCTGGCACTGCTACACTGTGGGTCCAGGTGACGTTATGGCCAAATCTTTCACAAGGGAGTTCCTAAAGTCAGCTGCCACAACAGGACTATCAGGTTAGGCGCTATGGGCACTATGGGCTTGAGCTCAGGGACCTCACTTGAGGGCACCCCAGGGTTGAAGTTTTCATTTAAAGAGTGCACTTCTACCTCTCATGATTGCGAGAAGAAGTCTGAAAGCGTGAACTGAGTGTAACGGCTGCGGTGCTGGCTGCCTGAGTCTGCAGAGAGCCTGAGACTATTGCAGAGGGGCATAACCAATATAGCCCAGTCTGCCTGAATCTGTGAGAAGCCTTTTTCGCATTTAACTGATGCAGCCAAGTCTGCCTGAATCTGCAGAGAGCCTGAGGCAATTGCACTGAGGAAGGACTTCCTTGTGCATCTCAGTGGGGTGTTAGCTCTGAGAGCCATTACTCTGAGGGACCGGAGGCCCACCCGGGGACTCTGTGTGCGACAGGAAAAGAATAAAGCAGTCCCAGTCCATCTATCTATGCAGACACACCCTGGCTGCTGGGACAAGTCCAGGGGCCCCCTCTAAGGCGACTCCTGTCCCTGAGGAGTACGAAGGGCCTCATGCCAGGGCCCTCAGGGATGGAAGTGCGGGCGAGGGGAGGGCTGTGGGGTGCAGCGCAGGGGCTATATGTCAGGGTGACCAAGGATCCTGGTCAGCCTTCACGTCCAAGCCTTTAGGCACCTACCTCAGTGGGGGGGTTGCTGTCCTAAGTGGTGGTCAGCCCTCAGCAACTCAAGCACCAGCTTTGAGCAGGTTTGCTCTCTGCTCTCTCCTGGTTAGTAGTTTGGGGATGGTGCAGCACTGAGAAAGATGCTGGCCTGGGATCCCCCTAAATGCTGCCTGCCGAGAAGGCGGGTGCAGTAATATTTTTATATCTACATTCATCTTGCCGTGTTAAGGACTGGATATTCCTTTCATAAGTTTGTCCCTTCTATTTCAATGTATAATTGGGTTGCCTGTCACTCGTTCAGAGCTGCTATCTATCTCTGCGCCTGACCCAGTGGCTTTACGCATGATATTGGCTGGTGCTTTGAAAGGAAGCGAAGCCTTATTATTTATACATGCAGAGCTGGGCGCTCGGAGGGGATGGTGAGGCGGGGGTCTTTTGATTATTACATTTTCTAATTTAGTGTCTTTCACTTACAGGGTATTAAAAAGCCATAACATTGTTCTCCAAATTGGCCTTAATAGAGCATTATTGGGTTAAAAGACGGTGATTTGGGATTTTTTTTTCCTCTGCTGGTGCTGATTATTAGAGGGTGTCGAACGAAATTATCCAGCAGAAAGGGATGTATTCAGAACTGTTCCCATTTCAAACCCAAATAAGCCCACTGCTCCAAAGGACTTATTGGAGTGCAGCTGCCCAAGCAATTAAGGGGAGGGAGAACAGAAAAGGCAAATAGAAAGGAAAATTCTATGGACTAACATAATCAGGGACTTGACTCCTATTGGCCAAAAAGGCTGTCCCATCCTGGGCTGTCTGCAGTGCTGGAAAGACTCTTTGTCCAAGCCATCTGAATACCTCATCTGTTTGTCTGTCCCTCACATGCTGCCTCTCATCTTAACCACAGCCTGGCAGCTCTTTGGGGCAGGGACTGTCTTTGTTCTGTGTTTATGCAGCACCTAGCACATCAGGCTACATCAACACAACTAAACACTGGTATTCTGGCCCCATCAGCACTGCATCCCCAAGCACCTCAATGGCATTTATCAACTGCCTTCTCTTAGATCGACGCGATTCCTACTGCACAGAGGGGGAAGCTGAGGGGCAGACTGCCCAAAGGTCACACAGGGAATCTATGGCAGATCTGGGAAATGAATCCAGATCTCCTTAATCCCAGCCCAGCCCACCCTGTGCCACCCCTGTTGTGCTCTCCAAGCGCCCAGCGCTGTGGAGATAAATAACAGGGTGCCACCGCCCATTCAGAGCACTAGTTGGTACTGTGCTTAAAGCCCTGGGTGAGACGCTGGGCTACATCGCAGCTCTGGGCGGGTGACAGCAGCTAATGAGAGGCGCAGCTATTGAACCCTTTGTTGTGACTCTGCGCGCTGAGCACTCAGATTGCCAGGGAGTCGGGCCAGAAATGCTCTCCGCTGGCAGGATAGGGGCTGGGCAGGACTCACCTCCCCTTCTGTCCACCTGCTCTGGAGCAAGGGCAAGGACTGGCTCAAGTGACCAGTCTGTCTGGGCAGCGTCCCTTACAGCTGGCCCTGGCCTGGCTCCCTCTGGCGGGACCACACATTCCATCCCACTGGCACAAAAGGAAGCTTTCAGCCTCCCTCCTGCTCTGTGAACTCCCTGCTCTGGCCACAGAAGCCAGCTCCTCCGTAGCACTTATCCTTCAGTTACTGCCATCAGTAGCTATGCTAGGGAGTGTTCCCTTTCTCCCACTTTCCTCAGAACCTGGGGACAGCCTGGGCAGGGAACCAGCCTTAGGGTCTTTACTGTCACCAATGAAAAGCCTGGCTGTGATCCCACTGAAATCAATGGGGTTGCACCAGGGATGGATTTGGCCCTTGCACTGGGATCCTGAAAGGTGCTGAGCACCAGAAATCCCACTGGCTTCCAAGAGAATTGCTGGCGCTCAGTACCTGAGGCTCAGAGGAGGGGACTATGGAGGGTTCCTGCTTATGACAGTGTGCTCCGTTGTCTGAAGAGGTGAAGGGCAGAGAGATGCCTCAAGGCACTTTGCTTCCTTCCTCTCATCTCTGTGGGTCCCAACCCCAGAGCATGTGTAACAGGGAGAGTGAACCAGACCACTGGGATTGGGGCAGGCTCCCAGGGCCTGGTTTCCCTCTCAACCAGAGTGGGCCATCCTGGACTCTGCTGAAGTTGATGGATAGACACTGGCATGAAAGTGGCATCAGGAAAAGGGGAATCAGATCCCCAGTTTGCCCCTGCTCCAAACCTGCCCCCCCCCACCAGCATAGAGATCTCTGTTGCAGGCAGTGGCAGTCTGCTCAGCTCCCTTGGGTGATTCATGGCTGAGACACAGCAAATGTGCCTTTTCCTTGTAATTATTGGAGAGGGAGAGGACACCCCCCCCCCAGCTTTCCCTTTCTGTTAAACTCACTGGAATCAGCAGCAGCTCACGGGCCAAGATGGCTGTTAATTAAAGTGCTGGCGCCTTCTCCTCTGCAAAGTTTGAAGCTGTTATTTTCCACTCCAGCGAAGCGTGGAGAATCCATCTGGGGCTGATGCTGATGACACTTGGGTGGGAAGAGAGCACCCGGGGGAGGAGGGGTGGCAATTTGAGGAAAGATCTCCTTGCTGTTAGTGGTCCCTGGCACAGATGGCTCAGGGCTGCAGGGAGAGGTGCATGCAGAGTTGTGTTTGGGACTCCCACTGGGACCCTCCATGGGTGCCCCAATGCCTAAAGACTGGGTGTGGCCACAGGCCCAAAGCTGGGGGATTTCACCAGAACAGGTGGATGGGAAGAAAGGTCATGGAGAGCAACAGCCCCTCTAATCTGAATCCCATGCCAGTGCCAGTCCCCCACATGGCTGGCCCATGTCCCCTTGGCTGCAAACCCCTGGAGCTAGGTTAGGGGAAGGGCCAGGGTCCAGGAAAATTGGGCAGCTAGCTTCTCCTCCTTTCCATACCAAGGGAGAAATGTCCTCTCTATTATTTACCCTCTGAGTCGGGCCTTTCCTCCCTGGCACCTTTGAGATGTCTTCCCGTTGGGCTGGAGCCTGGGATGCTGAAGTTAAACTAATGCTACCAGGGTGGGACACAGCCTTCAGCCTCCAGGTTCTTGCAGAGCTCTGGGCTTAAAGCCGGGGGTGGTGAGAGCCAGGAGGAGGCCGAGAATCCAGCCTCAAACAATCTGACAAAGATCTTAATAGCAGGAGAGGTGTCTCAGCTTCATACAACCTAAACACTTTAATCCAGCTCAGCGACCAACCACAACCATGGCAAAAAGGGAAAGAGCAGCCAGGCCAGGCCAACCCTAGTGCTGGCTAGTGACCTCCCACTTCTCACCCCCCACCTGCCTGACAGGATCCAGCAGCGTCTCCAGTGCAAATAAAGTAAAAAAGGCTTGGGGGAGGGGGCTGCGAGCTGACAGAGAGTCTGGAGAGATAAATAATGAAGGGGAGAAATAAAATACGATGGTGATAGCGAGGCTGTCGGCATTGCAGGGCTGTATGCCTTGGACTAGCAATAACATGTGGTGGTCCCCATCCTCTGAAAATGTCTCTCAGCCCAAACTACCCTACCAGAATAATAAGGGACCCATCAGAGTTTCCATCCTAAGGAGCCCTGTGGACCTTCGGGCCTGGGCCGCCTGCCCGGGACCTGCCGGGCCATGGCAAGGTAACATCAGCTTTGGGAATCATGAATAATGACTCAATACACTGTCCTCTCCAGCTAGCGACACCGAGAGACATTCAGTCTGGGCCTGCAGGGCCGGCTGCGGACTTTCCCCGGGCGTTGGGGGAACCGGGAGCCGGGGAAGTCGGATCCGCCGTGTGTTGGCTCCGCTTCCACGAGAGCTAAAAGCGAAGGAAAGATTCACGGGAAGGGTCGTGTGAAGAGACACGTTTCCAGACCCCTGGGGCCGGAGCCCGGACGGTGCCCCACACGCCCAGAGCCGGTCCCACATCGCCCGAGAACTTCTCCCCTTCAGCCGTCCCAGCTCCGCCAGACTCCCCCGGGCGCCGAAAGCCGAGAGTCTCCGGGCACCTGCATCGATCGTGCGGCCGCTCCCGCGGGCTCCGCCTGCCACGCCGCCGCCGGGGCGCGGAGCGGGGAGCCCTATCACGGGCGCGCTCCGGCGGTGGGCGGAGGGGCCGTGGGGTGGGGGGGCGGACCGATGGGCAGGGAACATCTTCCCGCGGCTCCGGCGAGCAGAGGCAGCGATAGGCGGCGCGGAGCCGGCGTCCCCCCTCGGCTCCCTTCCGCGCACCCCGGGCTGGGGGCAGCCGCAGCCGGAGCCGGGCAGGCGGCACCTCGGTCCCCCGCGCCGCCCTGGGGCGGGTCAGCCCGCGGAGGGGCCCCTCCAGCCCCGCGCCCTGCGAGGTGGCCGCCCCGGGCTCCGTTCCCCCGGCGGGGCGGCCGCGGCTCAGCGCGGGCCGGAAAACTTTGCTGGCGGCCGCGCTCGGCGTGGTGATGCTGCTGGCGCTGGTCATCCTCATCCCGGTGCTGGTGGGCTCGGCGGGCGCCGACGGGCGCTACGAGATGCTGGGCACCTGCCGCATGGTCTGCGAGCCCTACCCGGGGGGCCAGGCCGCCAGCGCCCGCCCCGCCGCCGCCGAGCCGCCGCCGCCCTCCACGCTGGTGCAGGGGCCCCAGGGCAAGCCGGGCAGGCCGGGCAAGCCGGGGCCGCCCGGGGAGCCCGGCCCGCCGGGCGCCATGGGCCCGCCCGGGGAGAAGGGCGAGGCGGGCAAGCCGGGGCCACCCGGCCTGCCCGGCCCCGGGGGCAGCGGCGCCATCAGCACGGCCACGTACAGCACCGTGCCCCGGGTGGCCTTCTACGCCGGCCTCAAGAACCCGCACGAGGGCTACGAGGTGCTCAAGTTCGACGACGTGGTCACCAACCTGGGCAACAGCTACGAGGCGGCCACGGGCAAGTTCACCTGCAGCGTCCCGGGCACCTACTTCTTCACCTACCACGTCCTGATGCGCGGCGGGGACGGCACCAGCATGTGGGCCGACCTGTGCAAGAACGGCCAGGTGGGTCCCCCCCTCCCCGCCTCCTTCCGCGGGACAGGGCACCCCGCTCCCCTCCCCCCTCTGGCACCCCAGCCCCCTCTCCTCCCCCCTCTGGCGCCCCCACTCCCCGACCCGTGGGGCCGGCTCCTGCCAGGGAGGGACTGGGGGTAGCTAACGGGTCCCCCGGCTTCCACCTCTCAGTGCCGGGAGCTGTAAGTTTATTTTAGACCGACACGCCCCCACCCCCAGTTTCTCCGCTCCGGGAGGGGATGGGGCGAAAGGCGGGGTCCCCCAGGCTGTGATTTGCGGGGTTCACTCCCCGGGATACAGGCTGGGGAAGTTGGTGGGTTTCAGGGAGCGGCTTTCTCTGCCTGCTCCCCGCCGCCCTGCAGCGGAGTCTCCAGCCCCTGGGCGCAGTTCCGAGCTGCTCTGGGGCTGCCTGGCCGCGGGTGGCTGTGTCGTGTCTGGCCCTGCTGTCTGTCCCCGGGCGCTGAGAAGGCACCCGCCGCTTGCTGGACCCGAAGGTAGCCGGCTAAGGGGAAGGAAGCCGCTGTGCCGGCAGGGCGAGTTAGCCACAGCAGCTGATGCCGCAGATCCCGGGGTGTGAGGAGAAAACTTCTTTCCAGAGTCGCTCTCGCAGCCCTCCTCGGGTTGGGCTGGGAGCCGAACTGCCCTGGCTGAGCCAGGTTCCTGGGGCGCAGCGGTGGAAGTTGGCTAGATGCGAACACATCGCGTGCGGCGCTTCTCCGACCACCCAAGGGGGTTGGATTTCCCGAGGGAAGTCTGCGAGGGGTAGGTGGATCTGGGTCCTTTTTAAAATGACTAGTTACGTGGGACTGCTTATGAAGGTGGCCATTGAGCCGGCGCAGCTGCCTTTCACAAAGCTACTTTGGAAGGTGCACTGAGTTTGGGGGGTCTCTGTTGGCTCCTGGCAGAGGGATGTCCATTTCACCCACACCACAGCTGCCTGCTTATTTACAGAGCCAGAGCTGGCAGGGCAGAGGGGAACACTGTGAGCCTCTCATCTGGCCTCCTTTATTATAATATTTGCTCATTCACCCAATGGTGGCCCTACAGGTCCCAGCTGAGTGCCAGCCCACCAATGGATCCTGCAGGGTCACAGAGTGAGGGACGGGCGCTGCCCCAAAGACCTTCCAAGTTCAATAGACAAAGGATCAGATGAGTCACAGGCACAGAGAGGGGCCGTGTGCCGCCAGAGCTGGGACCAGGCCACAGTCACCTGACTCTGAGTCCAGTGCACTAGTTGCTGGAGCCCAGGGCCTTCCGTAAAACAATCACTTCTATCTTATACTGCCTCGACTTCCCCATCTGTAACATGGGGGCAACAGAGTCCTCCTTTGTCAGGAGCTTTGAGAGCAGGGGAGGCCCTCATGTGAAATGAAAGATGATTTCTTCTTCTTACTGCTGCATGATAGAGTGTGGTATTGATCCCTTGATTTGCTGTGTCAGGAGGCCGAAGGATGGCGAGGCCATGGAAACTGGATCTTAAACCCAGACGCGACTTGTCTCCTGCCTGTACACAGACAGATGTCAGGCTGGCTGACCAGAGTGGGCTCTCCTGGCTTTAAAATTGAGAAGTCCCCTTATCTCAAGGGCATGGTCTGGTCAGCAGGGGTGTAGTGTATAAGAAGCAACATCTGCCAGTGCCCGTGTGGCACCAGCTCTGTACATACACAGATGGCATCAGTCTCCAGAGCAGCCAGTCCAGCACCTTTTACCAGAGCTAAATTCCCTTTAAAATGTTCAGGCTCATTTATTCTTTCCTGCCACATGGACACTGAAATAGTCTTCACAGCGGTTTACTTCAGTACCTGGCAAATGTCCTTTTTTGCCCTCACCTGGTGTCTATGTCCTGTCAGGCTGCCACCTCTCACTCCAGACATGGCTGCAGAGTGGTGGGGTCCCTAATTTGTATGGCTCCTTGAGCTCCCACTTTGAATGCCCTAACAACCTGACAGAAATGCAAGTGGCTATTTTGTGCACTGACATCTACCTTTCCCGGCACGGCGTCTAAAATCCCTCCCTCCCAAAGAAAAACTGCCTGTGATTTAAGACACAGATCGTCAGCTTTAATAATGACTTTCTTGTCACACCAGAAATGTCACCTGAGCTTAATTTTCTTTGGTGTCACCCGCTATTGTAGCGGAGCAGTTGTACTGCCGTCATTAAGGTTGAGTCTCAGTGATTCATTTGGAGGGGAGGGGAGTTTGAGCATCACACCCTCCCTTCGAGATGATGTGCAATCTTTGGCTTCCCATATCTACCAGCTTCCAGCCAGGAAGCAGGCTTTCTCCTTCAGTTTTTCCCCTGTAATTTCCCTTATCATTTGATATATGGTAGCCTGACCCTTGGTGCACTGAGACCCCACCCCTGGCTGTTCTGAGGTGCTCTGGGCCATGCTCCCCAGCACGGGCTCTTGGCCAGCTCCTCCTGGCTGTGACACTGATAAATAGCTCATGTTACTTGTGGTGCTGTAACACAGAGGACACAGTTAGGAACAGCACAGACACAGCGAGAGACGGGCCCTGCCCCGGGGAACTCACAGTCTGACAAGACACTGCCAAGAAGGGAAACAGAGGAGGAGAGAGGCACAGTCACTTGCCATGGTCCCCGAGCAGGTCAGGGCCTGGATCATGAGAGCCCAGCACTTGCTCATCGGCCTGTTCGCTGGGCGATGATCCTCCCTGCAGCTGTGCTCTCTTTAGAAACCCCCCCTGTGCAGACAGCTTTCAGAGGCTCTTGTTCTGTTAGCAGAACTCAGTGTTGCTCTGTTGACAGGTTCCTGTGTACAGGCTCAGGAGTGCCAGATGCACTGGGTTCTGGAACCAGGGGTGCTGCCGCACCTCCCTGGCTTGAAGTGGTTTCCATCATATCCAGAGTTTATAGTTTGGGTCAATGGCTCAGCACCCCCACTGAGCACTCTGGCCCCAGCCCACCCCGGCACTGAAGCAGGTGCCTAAATGGGAGCCTGTGAGCTGTCCCATTGAAGTCACCACCTTCCTTGAGTCATGTAATTAAAGTGAATCATCTGCTTGGGAGGTTTGGAGCTGGGGCTCCCAGCTTGGCAGGATCAAGTGCTGTTTGACATGCAGGATATATTCCTGCCCCTATCAGTTTGGGTGAGCTTGGCCACTGACTGCAGTGCAGGCAGGATCTGGCCAGTGTTACCTGGATTTTCAGCCATATTTCCACCTGAAAATCCCCCCTGGTAAAACACAAATGGCCAGCTCCAACTTCCTAACTGCAATTTGGCATCGACGGGTCCGGCGCAGAGAGGGAAAGGGTTAAATGAGCATGTGCACTTGTGGTGTTACTACTACTGGTAATTTGAGAGTAATAGAAATGGCCTTTTTTCCTATTAAAAGCACCAGTACTCTGAAACACAGCCTACCCTGCCCGTCTTGGCCACTCCTGACTGTTAGATGTGTTAGGTCACAACTCAGACTGCAGACTGCAAAGCGCAAGGGTGGGGATTTTCAAAGACCCCTGCTGGAATTAGCATCTGTATTCCACAGGACTTAGGCACCAAACGCCCTTGGGCTTCATTGAAAATCCCAGCCTTTGTCAGCAGTTAGCCCTTTTTCTCACTCCAAGGACTAATTTATGCTCCATATGGGCCCACAGAGTAAAGCTCAATGGCTGCTCCCATTGAGGTCAGTAGGAAAACTCCTCTGAACTTCAGGGGCACAGGATGAAGGCCAAAGTCAGCACTGAACCTGGCCTCAAACAAGCCTCGTCTCTCTCCTGCTTTATTCCAAAGCCCACAGAACACCGGGGGGGGGGGGGCTTTTGATTGACTTGAATAGGTTCTGGATCAGGCTCCGGAATGGCTGTTACTTCCTGCCCCCATGTAACCCATAATGACTGTTAAATTTTGGAGAGCCGAATCCTGCCAGCACTTACTTCCTCTAGGGAAGTCCAAAATAGCTGCTAGAATGTCCCGACCCTGCAGGCACCAAGTACCGCGCATGAGGTCGAAGTGTTTCTCAGGGGGCTGGGTTTGGGGTTGCATTTTTGAGACCAGGCGCTCACAGATGAATCTACAGCTGCTACAAAGAGTCGAGCAAGAGCAAATAACATCACTTGCATGTGCATCTGCAATCGTCTTTTAATAACGAGGTATGCCTGTCTCTATGCGCCGCTTACTAATTATGAACAGAATCTTGCTGTTAAAATACTTATAAATACAACTCACAAGGACCGTGAGTGCCCAGGGGTGAACAGCGCTGGTTAGATGATCACTAGACCAAGCACTTGAGTGGAAAATGTGCCTGAGACACTTTAAAAGAAAAATTTGCAGCAATTTGTTTTCCTATTAAAAGAAAAGGCAAAATCCCCCAGATGAACTGGAATGGGAATGCAAGTGGGTCTTAGTGTGGGACCCTCCTGTCCCCAGCCTCGTGTATCCAGCGTAGGACCCCCTCCCGTCAGCCCCTTTTCTAGAGGGATGTGAGGGAATGAATGAGAAGGGCAGAGTCAGAGCTCCTGGGTTTTACTCCTGTATTTAGGTGGGGAATTATTTGTCAGTTTGATTGAATTCCTTTTGTACAGGTGCCTGGGCAGAGGACAGGGGCTCCAGGGTTCTCGTCCCAGCTCTGGAGGTGATCGATAACCCTAGTGATTACAATGGTGTATAAGGCTCTTGGATCCAGGCTGTTTCCGTTTGTTTTCTGATCTTGGCAAATTCTTTGTCCTCTCTGCCCCTCCCTGTGACATTGGGTGTATAACATTGATCTGCCCCCTCCTGTGTTATGAGGGCAGCCACGTTCCTGTCTGGGAGGGGCTAGGAGAGGGCAGGAATTACCACGCAGGCGGATGGGTGAGGCCTTCTCTTTGCAATGGACAGGGCTCCGTTACAATGAGAACCTCCCTGTGACGAGCAAGGTGGGACTCCTAATTAGTCAGCTCATTCCTCTGAGCTCCCTGCGATAGCATCTGCTGGACACCAGCCCACATTAGAGAAAGAAATGAGATTCCACTGAAGCAAAGTGCTGCTAATTGCTGGTGACATGATTGGAATCCGTTGTAAATCGCCTGATCCTGGGGAAGGAGGGGCCACGGGCCATGGAGCCATTGATTTCCCTTGGCTCTACTAGGCTGGATTCTGCCTGCCTGGCACATCCAGAGGGGGAAAGGCAGCTAGAGATGTTTCTGGCACGTGTCCGAGCCGGGCTCTGTCTGTGGCACTGAGATGCTCAGCACTAAGGCAGGGATGGGCTCAGCATTGGCTTAGTCCTTGGGTACTCAAACAGCAGGGCTGGGTTGAGCCAGAGACCTCGACCTCCTCCTGCCACATCCTCTGGGCTGGGCTCAGCAGCCAAACCCAGACAGATCCTGAGCCAATTATGGCTTGCTCCCATCTCTGCAACATCCCGGTGGGGAGCCCTAGGGGTTGATCCTTCTCTGTGCGAGTGGATGTGGAGAGCTGCAGGGTCCAGCCCATCAGCAGGGTTCCCACCTGTGCTTTCTAGTCCCAATTCACAAAGCACATGGGCACATGCTTCATCTGAAATACCTGCTAAAATCCCCTGGGGCTTCAGCCCCACCATTCACCAGCTGGGCCTGTGCGCTTACTTTCCTGAACTTCACCTCACCTTCTCATTCTGCTTTGCCTCAGTCCCCTGCAACCCCCATGGCCTCCTGCCCCTAACAATCCCCTGCACCCACTATGTCTGCCTCTTGCCTCACACATTCCTTGCCCCCCTCAGTCTGCTTTCTGCCCCCACATTTCTCTGATGCCTCATAGTTTCTGGCTCCCATGTTCTCCACGCTGCCCCCTTGGCCCCATTCCAGGCACTTTCGCATTTCCATCCCCTTCCTGGCTGGTCCCTTGAGGCCACCCGTGGTTCAGCCGCATGGCAATTTGGTAAGGGTAATGCTGTGCGAAGAAAGGCAGGAATCGGACGGTCAATGAAACCCCTTTAAAAAGCCCCTCCCCTACATGTACTGGCCATGCTGGTGCCAGGGCGGTGGAACAGGCCATGAAGGAAGTGACCCTCAGGCCCATGGTGTGCTGCTGGGGCAGTGTGGGTGACTGTGTGTGGCATTTGGCCTGGACACTGGGGGAATCTGACTCCCGGGCAAAGGGGCCTGGGATCTTTGGGGGCCATGAGAAGGTGATGGGGCTGAGGAGGCTGATACAAACATAAATAGATCACACAGGCCCCTGTCACAGCTGAAAATACTGAGTGGTGGGGCCCAGGGACTCTCAGACTTGCCTGGGTCGTTTCTGATCGAACGAGGCCTGTGGGGTTGAGGAGAAGGTCAGGCAGAGTCTGGGGCCAGTTCACCCCCTGCATCTCCTGCCTCGTTCCAGACCAGTAGCAAGGAGAAGGCTGAGCACCTGACACCCTGAGCCAGGAGTCTCCTCCTGCCAGTAATTGGGAGGAAATGGAGCGTGAGCATCCCAGGCCTAACACTCAGCCCCTCAGGTAGAGCTGCAGCCGCCTGTGAACTCAGTGCTGGAGGCCTGATCATATCTGGTGCTCAGCATTCTCTGCTTGGGGGTCCAGGAGATCCCAGCACCGTGCAGGTTCCGACCTCACTGGTCTCATGCTGTGCTCAGCCCTCCCACATGCATCCCATGGAGGTCTGTCTTTCTCACCTGGGAATGGCATCTGGGAGTGATAGGGCATCACAGGGCAAGACCGGTCCATCCTACGGCATAGCTCTGTGCCCTAGAAGGCTGCAGTCTAATTGTTTTGGGTCTTGCGCTGCGCAAAACCCAAACCCCATCCTGCTCTTTAACATTTAAGCTTAATTTCCTCCAGTTCAGCTCAGGTTCAGGGGTTGCTGATCTGGCTCTTATTTAAACTGAATTCCCTCCGGCGTGGCTTCTTTCTGTCCTTGGGGAATTTGTTTGTCTCTTGAGTGTAAAACAACAGCACCTTTGATGGTCAGAGACAAAAGTCTCCTTTTGGTAATTGGTTCCTGTGTATTCACAGGGGCTCTCGTACTGTGGTGCAGAGGCCTCCGTAAATACCTGGTTAGAGAGATTCAGCTGTTTATTAGTTATTAGCCTTATTGTTTTTATTACGTTGTAGTGATTTTCTTGCACAGCACAGGGACTGCAATACACCTAGTGTCTGAACAGAAATACACATCACAATAAAGCAGAAAATGTAATCCAATCCCGTGACCGGGGATCCGGGACCCCAGCGCTCTAGAGGGATGCTGCACAGAGATAGCTGTAGACTCCAGACTTCCCATATTCGGGGACTCCAGAGTTTTATTTTCAGTCTCATCTTTATTACCACGTGCTGGGAGATGCTGGGAGTATGAACAGCACAACCCAGACACATAACATGCCGTGGTGTGTTTCCTGGGCTGTATTTGGAGATTGTTGATTAATCACTAGGAGCATGGGGGGGAGGTCTCAGCAGTAGGGCCAGGATTTGCAAAGTAGATCAGAGCAGGTTGGATGCTGCAAAGCCAATAGGTTTTCTGCAATCCTTATGGAATGAATTGTAGCCATGGCCATTTATGGTTTGTCTACACTGCAATGAGACACTTGCACCCACGGCTGCCTGGATCAGGTGACTCTGGCTTGTGGGGCTTGGGATGGAGCCTGGATTCTGGGACCTCCCCCTCTCCCCCTTGTGGGGTCTCAGATCCTCAGCTCCAGCCCAAGCCAAACATCTACATTGCAGTTTTATAGCCTGCAGCCTAAGCTGGAGTCAGCTGAGCTGGACCAGCCATGGGCCTTTTAGTGCAGAGTAGACGTACCTGGAGCATCACTGTGTCAGCAGGGATCAAATCTGAGACACAGCTCCAAAAGCACTTGAGCCAAAGCAGCGGCCTGATTAGCTGGGTGGGACAAGCAGCTTCTTGTCCCCTCTAAGGCTGGCCTCTAGTGGAAGACGGATCATGGTGCCAAACCAGTATTATGCTGCGGCGAGTCACTTAAATCAAGATCTCAAAGGTGCTTCCAATATCACACATTGTCCCTGCAAAACAAACACATGTGCCAATGAGAACTGGATGGTGCACGCCATCACAGCTCTACACATGCAAACTCAACAGCAGGTTCACACACAAGCTGTAGGAGGATCTTTGGGAAAGTGGGGGAAAGTTTCATTGCAGGAATCTGAAGGTACAGGACGTGTGCAGCTGACCGGCTGTATATTGGCTTGTGTACAGCTCAGACATGCTCCAAGGGTGTGCTGAGATTTGTGGATGAATCACGCACTGAACAATACGATCTGTGATCAGCATAACCCCACAGTGTCTGTGCTGTGCTTTTTGTTACATACCTGAGGCTGTATCATCTCACTTTGGGGTTAGTGTGGCTAGTGGAAGACACTCTGCTCATAGCAGATTTTTTGACCTGGCCTGTGGTTGACACAGGCAGGCGCAAACCTTGTGTCCCAAGTAAAATGGAGGCTCATTAAAATATAGGTTGAATTGCTTAAAATCTGATTGGGTGAGCCTGCTTTCCAAGTGGAGTGGGCCATGGCCTACCCAGGCCCACCTGTGGCTACTCCACAGTCCAGAAGGGCGGCTGGAATCTCGTCTCTCAGTGCTGGTGAAGCCAAGCCGTTGAGCCCAGCGATGAATTCTGGATGGTTCAGAGACAGGCAATGAGAAATAGGAGGGTGAAAAAATTTCCTTGTGAATGAAATGTTTCGGGGTGTTGTTTAGAGAGGAAACAAATGAGAGCGGCTGGGGTAGATGATAGGACATAGCCACAAAGAGGTTAATGAAGGTAGATGGGGCTATTATCTCAGGACAGGTGATCCCATAACTGTTCACTAGGAGGTTTCTTGGGCTTTCCCCTGAAATCTCCAGCACTGGCCCAAACCACCACAGACCAAATGACTTCCGGGTCTGCTCCAGCCAGGTGGTCCCTCTAGCCCTCGGTGCTGCTGTAAAGAAGGTGGGGTAGCAGGAGGCTCTGCATGAGGGAGTCCCTTGTGAAGAGAAGACATTCAAAGACTCAGGCAGTACTGTGAAGACGTTCATCTGTGGGGTGAGGAGGAGGGGAGAAGATCAAAGTTTCTGCTTACAGAAATGGAGGTGGGGAGCCGATTCAAGGAGCCCAGCAGAAGCCACATTTTGTCTCAGTTTCCCCATCTGCAGAGAGGGGATAAAGACGCTGTGCTGGATGGATGGAGGGGGCTAGATAAGGGCTAGCTGGTTCTGTTATTCCCTTTGCTTCCTTGGTATCAGACAGCCACTACTCCCCACCTGTGCTCCCCTTAGCTTTGGGAACAAACCCATGGCAGGTTGCACCTTTCCCTCACAGAGCAGGCTTCTCCCAGGAATCCCATGGCACATCCTCCCCCTCAAGCAGACCCACCTGCTGCAGGCTGAGCAGGAGATGTTGTGTCTGGCCATGGAGCCGGGTCCTTTTGGACCAGGGTTGAACTTGGCCTGCCCTATTCGCATCATTGTTCTTTTCTTTAAATAGAAAGGCTGGCTGGCTTGCTCAGCAGGTGGGGGGGTGGGGAAGTGCTGCGTTTTGCAGGATTGGGAATGAGGAGCGAAGGCGAATATTTGAGATGGCTCGGCCTATAAATAAAAGCACATCAGGCGCTATCCTGAAATGAAATATTCATGAACAACTTCAGTGGCAGCCTCTTTGGAAGAAAGATGCTTCCTCAGTCTCTTGTGCCACAGGGAGGGGATCCATGCCGAGCACCAGTCACTAAACACCGGGACCTTGGTGCAGGGAGCACCAGGGGCAGGTTTGATTAACGCTCCCAGCCTGTCTATGGGTGTGTGCAGCCAGCCTGGGGAGGGAGGAAAGGGCTGCACTCTGCAAGGCACTGAGTAACTCTTGTGAGGTGCTGGGAGACTTTGGATGAGGGCTGGGGGCAGTCATGTGCCAAGCAGCTTCTGACACAGCTGGACTGGGACTCAGATTTTATTTCTGGCTTTGTCCTGCCTGCTGGGGGATTTGGGCAAGGTCCTGCCCCTCCCCACAATGTCTCCTGATTGTTCAGACAGGGAGCTCTTTGGGTGGGGGGAGGGGGAGGAACTGACTCTCCTGGGGCCTGTGCTGCTTCCGGCACCTGGGTCCTGATCTCAGCTGGGGCATCTCAGCATAAGAGTGGCCCTGCAGCACCTTAGCACAGGACAACCTGGTGCTGAACACTTCCCATATGTGTGCAAGATGGAGATGTCCTTCTTACAGGCTCTCAGTGCTATTCAATGGACTACACCCAGCAGGACAGGGGTTAGTGACTTTGTCTGGGTGAGCCATGCAGACAGGCCATTCAAAGAAACCTTTCATACAGGCTCAGGCTCTGCCCAGGTGCACAGATCCTATAGATCCCCTTGGACCTTCGTTTCCCCTCTCTCAACAGCCACTGATGGCACCTACAAGTTGCAGTCATGGACCAGGGTTCCAGGGTGCTAGGTGCTGTACAGACACAGGAGAGAGATGGGCCCTGCCCTAGAGGGGTGACAGCCTGAGTGTACAACAAGAGACACCAAGTGGATGCAGATGGGGGAGCACAGGGAACCGATGAGGCAGTGCTGATCAGCATGGCACACATGGTCTCAGCATGCCAGCCGCCTGACTTCTGCCACGCACACCTTGATGGGCACAGATCTAGGGACAAGGAGTGAGATAAATGTCTGATGCTGTCATCTGAAGAGAAAATGGCCTTTATATCCTACAGCAAATACCACTTGACTGGGGACCACTAGGGCAGGTGGTTAATTGGGGGTTGGGGTTGTAAAGAAACTTTGACCGAGGGCCAAATTACTTCTCATGACTAGGGGCCGAAAGAGCCAATGAAATCTCAAGAACTTCTGAATCCACAGGGCTCTATGGAGAGCCAATTGCAGCCTGACCTTATCCGCAGGCTGGGCAAATTAAATTTTTATTTTGTTACAATTTTGACAGATACGATCAATGTTTACTTTAAAAGAATTTTTTAAAAATTATTTTTATCCATTCACGTTTTCTCAGCTGCAGGAAACAGGGAGGGAGCAACACTAATTATTTAATGCCAGTAGATACTGGGAATCAAAAAGTTAAAGCTTCATAATGATTAAAACACAGCATGTCAAAGTACTCAATCTAAGTATCTGTAAATCAAACTCCAATAAGTTCTCAAGCAGTTCCTACTTTGTCTCTCTGTCAGTTTTGATTATTACCGTCCTTGGTTTGTGTGTGTATAGTGAAATCCAGTTACTGACATTTATCAATTAAAATCAAATTCTTTCAAGCCTAGTTATCTTTAATACGGGGGTGTGGCTCACTGAAACTAAAACTCCCAGAATGCAGTGGTCTTGCCATTTTGATCCAAATGGACTGTATGATGGGGTTTATTAGGGTGCATCTACACTGGCAACTTAGGTCGACTTAAGGAAGCTTAAGTCAACCTAAACTTAGCCACGTCCACACTGGGCTTTTATTAAGTTGACGTAAGCATTTCCTTTTTATTAAGTTAACTTAATAACACCTGGTTTTGGGTCGACTTAAGCCTTAAGTCGACTCCTTAAGTCAATTTAAAACCAGTGTGGACAGGGATTAGCGCCTAAATCAACCTTAAGTCAACTTAAAGTGTTAAGTCAACTTAATAAGGTCGACAAGGGGCTATGTCTACACTAGAAAAGTTGTCGACTTTGTTAAGTCAACTTAATAAGGTCGACTTTAAGTTGACTTAAAGTCGACCTTATTAAGTCGACTTAACAAAGTCGACTTAACTTTTCTAGTGTAGACATAGCCTTAGAGAGGAATCGGGGTGGAGGGGTGAAGTTCTGCAGCCTGCAATGTGCAGGAGGTCAGACTAGATGGTCATGAAGATCTTAAAGTCTTTGGCTATGTCTACACTTGCAAGTTAGGTCAACTTAAGGAGGCTTAGGTTGACCTAACTTAGTCCCTGTCCACACCAAACTTTCATTAAGTTGACTTAAGAAATTCCTTAAGTCGACTTAATGAAAGCTTAGGTTGACCTAATAAGAACCACTGGTTAGGTCGACCTAACCCTTAAGTCGACTCCTTACGCCGACCTAAGCACAGTGTGGACATGGATTAACCCTTAAGTCGACTTTATTAAGTCGACTTAAGGGCAGTTAGGGCGACTTACTAAGTCTCAGTTCAGGGTTACCACTTTGTTAAGTTGACTTAATAAGGTCGACTTTAGGTCGACCTTATTAAGTTGACTTAACAAAGTCAACCTAACTTTTTCTAGTGTAGACATAGCTTTTGCATCTAGGACAGCGTGTAAAGACCTTCCTGAGGAGAAAATATGGGCACTGAGAGTTCTTTAATCTAGCAGAAAAAAGCAGAAAAGGAACCCATGGCTGGAAGCTGAAGCCAGTTGAATTCAATAACGCATACATGTCTAACGTACTGGGGGGTCGGAATGGACTCTCAAAGGGAGTGAAGGATTCTCCATCTCTTGGGCTATGTCTAGACTTGCTAAAATTAATTCGAGTCAGTTAGTTTGAACTAAGTAATGCGAACTAATTTTAATTAGTTTGAATTAGCTTAATTCAAACTAGAAAAAGTTAGTTCGAACTAAGCACGTGCCATTCATGGCACGTGCTTAGTTTGAATTAGCGATCCCCATTCATTTCAATGGCTGGTTAGGTCGAACTAAGAAATTAGTTCAAATTAACATGGCCACATTGGCTAATTTGAACTAGTTAGTTCGAATTAAAGCCTTACTTCTGAAGCCCTATTCGAACTTATTAGTTCAAATTAAGGAAACCCTTAATTCGAACTAACTAAAGCCTAGTGTAGCCATGGCTTTAGTTAGTTCGAATTAAGCCTCCTTAATTCAAACTAACTTGCCAGTGTAGACGTAGCCTTGGTGTCTACAGAGCCTTTCTGGAAGCGGCTTTTGCCAAACTCAAGGTATTGGGCTCAGTGCAGGAGTAACTAGGTGAAAGATAATGGACTTTGCTTGACAGATGATCAAAGCCAGAAGAGACCATTAGAACTTTATGAAATCCAGGGATCTATGTAGATTTAAGGCCCTATAGATCTGCTTCTGTCTAAGTATTCTGCAGTCTCAGTTGTACACAGGATTTTTCTTCCCTTCCTGTTTCACAATGTTGCACGGTGTAGCTGTGCACAACAAGCAGCTGCCAGGTCTCATCCCAGAGGTGGCTGCACTTCAGTAGTGGTGGAAACAGCAATCTTCACTTAAGTAGCTTGTACAGTCAGTGAAATGCCTCCTGGAGTCAAACTGGCAGAAAGATCCTTTACAAGTGCAAGATTGTTATTGTCATTCATCACTGTAGTAGTTCAGGAGCTCTGGCATCCTGTGTAATTGCCATATAGGGGAGATCAAAGCTATTCCAGTCCCTGGGGAGAAACAAATTCCCCTTTCCCTGACTGATCATCTTTTCCTGACTGACCTATCAACAATCTCCCAGCAAAGAGTACTGGAATGGCTCTATCTTTGGGCACAGGAAGCAATACCAGGTTTGCAGTATAAGCATAGAACTGTGAGCTGGTTCCAAGTGGCACTTGAACACACTCCACCCACTGATGAGAGGACAAATTCAGCACATGCCTTGGATTTGAACATAACACAGAACTTAATAATAGCACAATATAAAAGATTATCTCAAACCATCTTTCCAGGCTGGGATATTCGTAGATTTCCTCTCTGGACTGCTCAGCCCACACCCTAGATCCTCTATCCTCAGAGAAGCACTCCCACCTCCCTTGCATCTAGATGGGCAAATGAGCCACCTGCCTCAGCAAGTCAGTGGAACCCATGTAATCCTTTCCCAGAAAGATTAATACCTGCTGTCAGGATGGGGTAGGGTGGGGAGAGTGAGATTCAGGCATATTCCACCACCCTGTTACAATAACTTTTGTGGCCAGTTTGCTGTGTTCCCCTTCCCAAGGCACTGACCCTCACTGAGACTCCATTTCCTGTGTTTGTAAAATGGCAATGATATTATTTATATTATGGTTCTGCCAGAGCCCCGACATGCTGGGTGCGGCAGACACAGAGTGAGAGGAGGTGGCTACCCCAGTGAACTCAGTAGACAAGGCATAGGAGCAGAAGTGACTTGGCCAAGGTCACCCAGCAAGTCAGTGGTAGAGCAGGATAGAGTCTCCAGTTATTGAGACAGTCTGAGTCCCTCTGACTGACAAAGGTCAGTTACTCTTTGCATTTAGTAGATCAACGTTACCCCCATTTTACATATGGGGAGCATGAGGTACAGAGAGAGAAAGTGACATGCCGATGATCACTCAGCAAGTTAATGGCAGAGCCAGAATCAAAACTTAGTGGACCCAGTCCTGTGCTCCAAACATTAGCCCATGTTGCCTCTTCAGTCAGTTAGGTTAAGAAATAAATCTCCATTAGCTGCTAGCAATATGGGGTTCATGACACCTAGCAGATTAGTTCTGATTGAAGGCAGGAGGGCATTAGCCAAACAGCACCTGGGTCTGGGGCTTTTTCCCTGGCTCTGTGTTCTAACTAAATCATCTTTATTAAATACAGTGAAGGGCTGGTTTCTGTAACTGACGAGATCACTTAAAGCTCCCGCTGAGGAATGCCTGCTGCATTCCAGCTGCATTTGCTGACGCTCCGGATGAATTTATATCCTGGCTCTTTGAAAGGCCATTCGTTTCCCCAGACAAACTGCTCACTTGATCAGCACAAGGCTGGTTTTTTGACTTGTCATCAAACTCAGATGGCGCAGAGCAGACACCAGACGGGATTTGCACATGCTTGGGTAGCTGGCTGGGCTCGTTCTTAAGGGTCTTTGCGCAGCAAACTGACTGGGGGGCAATGAAACATTTGAATGTGGGTGTCCTAGTGACCAGGGCACGAGATTAGGTGCTAGGATCCCAGGGTTAGATTCCCAACTCTGCTGCTGGGTGAGCAGGCGTGACTCCTGTAACCGGCTGCTTCCCCTTCCCCCACCCCTTGTTGCCTATTCAGCCTGGGAGCTCTTTGGGTAGGGCTGCTCTTGCCCACTGTCTGTGGTCTAATACAATGAATAATAAGGGGCAAAGGAGGAGAGAAATTTCTGCTGTTGGCTTTTCAGCCCTGACTTGCCTTGATGTCCTGTAGGATGAAAGGCTCTAAATACTGTTACATGAATGCTCACTTGATTTAGTGCCAAGATTTCACCCTTACACGGGCCTTCACATGTCCCAGGCACTATCCAAAGGGCTCACAGCAGCCCTATGAAGAGGGGATGGGGAAATTGAGTCATAGAGGGGGAGGGGACTCCGCTGAGATTGCAGAACTGTGCGGGAGCTGGAATAGGGTTTGGGGGTTCCTGGATTCAGGTCCCCTGCTCAGTCCATTCCAATTCCTGGCCATGTTCTGTTAGGGGTGTGGAGGATGGATGGTCCCCCTTGCCCCAGCTGGGGGAAGAAGTGCCTCCCCAACCCCAGCACCGCTCTTCTCCTTTGCTCTAAGAGCCCCTCCCCACACCTCTTTCACTTTTCTTTAACCCCACCTGTCACTGTCACTGGCTTTGCTGTGCGGCTGTAAGATCTGAATGAACTCTCTGCCTTTCCACCCAGGAATTCCAGCTGGCAAAGGCCTCCACAGGCAGAACGGTCTGTGCTGTAAATCATCTGCCTTCTGTCTGTAGCTGAGCGAGGCCCTTAGTGTGTTGGATTATTAGTACCCAGTGCATGTACATTGGGAGGGACAGAGGCTGACAGAACGAGTGTTCAGGCCCTCCTGTGCCTGTCTATCAATATCATCCTGGGCTTGTTTCATCCATCTAGAGGTAATTTGGCATCTCTAGTAACAAATCTGTGGCCACGCAGGATCTTTACAGTTGTCACTGCAGCATGCCATGTCTGCTTGGAAGTTACAGCAGGGACAGAACCTCCTGACCCTGGAGCCCAGGCCTGCTCCCCATCTGAGAATCTCCATTAGCCGCTAGCAATATGGGGTCTCTGACACATAGCAGATTAGTTCTGATTCCAGCCAGTAGAGGGCACTGGTGCCAGTTCATTACGCTCCTCTAAGGGGGAAGAAACACAAATCAGAGTGAAAGGCCTTAGACTGCAGCCTTAACTCAACCATACTAGCAGCCCCACCCCCTCGGGCTTAGCTGAAGCACCCTCTTGCGTTCACTGGTCTGCAGCGTGTGACATGCCCACCTCACAGATACGTGTGTGGATACGGCAGCACTTGCTGACCCAGCAGAGATCCAGGGCCAGGTATTCAAGGCTCAGTACACGTGCGCAGTGAGGAAGAGCTCTTTGACAAGCTAAATGAGGCAGACAAAGGGCAGGAGGGGAAACTGAGGCACAGCAAGAGGCAGTGACCTGCTCTAGCTCAGCCAAGCCAGGGTGCTAACTGCTGTTCTAGCCACTGGACCATGCTGCCACCCTTGCTTGCCAGAAAGCTCTTCTCTTGAGATTTCCAGCCCTCTTCCACAAGCCCAACGGGCTTGGGTAGCATCATCCCGTCTGAAGAGATGCGGCCTGACAGAGCGGGCAGGGAAACTGGGCTGGGACGCCAGGGCTCCTGGGTCTTGCAGCTGCTTACTGGCTTTGTGACCTTAAGCGAGATAGGCTGCGTCAAGTCCTCACTCTCTGCTTCAGTTGCAGAATGGGGCCGACTCCCCCCGAGATCTCGGGGGCGAGGGGTTGAGTGTCACTATTTATTACCCAGACACTGTCCTAGAAGCCCAGGCCCCAACAGCTTTCCCCAGAGCCAAGGCTTGTGGCCTGAGTTCATCTCTGCCCCGAGCCTTCCCCAGCGACAGACACGAGGCAGGAGACAGTGACGGTCTAGAGCCCTGCGTTGGAGCTGCCATTTATCTTCACTAGTTAGAGGATAATGTCATAGCTGGCGAGTGCGCTGTGACAAGGCAGCCCCTTAACGAGTGAAGATGAATGGCCGCGGCGCAGGCACGCCACCGATCTTGCTGCCGCTAGTGTTTATCTAGCGGGCGGGCTAGGGGGGCGGAGGAAGAAAGGGCTGCCAGTCACAATACTGAGGAAGCTCAAAGCAGCGGAATAAACAGCTCTGTACCTCCTCAGCCCCTCAGTTCAGCTCCCCAGGAAGGGAACAGTGTGAGCGACAGCAGGGCCGGGAGGAGGTTCACGCACGCCGTGTGTGAGATCAACGGAGAGAAGAGATGTTGCACTAGGAGCCCCCTCTCTGCTCCTGGTGTTTCACCCAGGGTGTGGGGGATGGGCAGGGCAGTGAGCCTGCTTGGACCGGGGTCAATCCCTCCACCCCCATCACTAGTGTGACAGGATTAGTCACGTAGCACCAAGACTTTCAAAGCTTGGCATCCACCCTGCCCCCAAAATATTGAGCAGCTCTGGCCATCTGGCCCTTAGTTAAGCACATGAACAGGAGCAGAGCTCTCTGCAAACCTGGCCCTGACTGTTACTCCAGTACCTGGCCTTAATGGACTTGGGCCTCAGTTTCCCCATCAGTGAAATGGGCCCTGTGTCTCTTCTGTCTGCTTAGACTGGGAGCTCTTTGGGCAGGACGTGTCTTGTGCAGTGTATCTGGGCAGTGCCCGGTATGACAGGGCTCCGATTGGTGCTACCAGCTGAAGGGTTTGTTCCGCTTGACAGACGAGGCAAACAATGTGGCAGAGAAGGCCTGACTTGCCCAAAGCTCACACGGCAAATTGGTAGCAGCGTTGGGCCCAGAACCCAGGGGCACAGCTTGTCAGCCCCACCTGTGCTGTCCCACACCTCCATGGCAGCTGGGATCCAATCAGCTGGGATCCAGGCCTGGGGAACGTGGCAGGGTTGAATCGCAGATGAAGCAACAGCTGCGGTGCTGGAGTTATTCTCCTCCTCATCTTCTCCCTCCTTTCGATCGTATCGAGGACACCAGCCAATGGGAGGGACTCTAACAAGTACCCTACGCTTCAGCAATAGAATTAGCCCCTGGCTGACTACAGGGCCCTGCCGGAGAGCCTTGGGTTATATACTGACCGTGTGTATTGGCTCCTTCCTTTCTCCCAATAGCAGGCACTGCCCTGCCCCCTCGCCAGCACTTGGGAGTACTAATGTATAAAAGAGGGTGTCCTGGGGCAGGGTCCCCCCCGGATCCCTCTCTGCAGTCAGTCCTCACACACCTGTGTCACTTTGACCCTTCATCCATGGGGTGCCACACAAAAGGCTTTTCCCTTCTCCCAGAGCACAGGCCAGCATGGGGAAACTCTCCTCTGCCTGAGGCCATGTCTTATGCCAGATACCACTTGAGCACGTCTACACGATGCTGCCTGTGTGGGCGCTGTGCGTCCTCCCCCAGCAGCAATTGTGCTGTCAGCATAGGCCACTGTGGGAGGCTCCTGAAAGCCAGTAACAGTCAACGTAAGCAATGTGGTGCATACGCCGACACCGCATCGACCCAGCTATATCTACCCTGCGCCGCTTAGAACCATGGAGTTACTGACCCAGCACCATGGGGCACTTACAGCGGGAGCCAAACGTTACTGTGGACACTGAGCGCAGGACTATGCTCCAAACTTGCCTCGGCACAGCTGCCCCACTGTTGTCTCTCTGGGGAGGACACTGAGCTGATGGGAGACAGCTTCAGAACTCCATCTCCGCGAGAAGCTCTCCTGCCAACGTAGCGCTGTCTGCACAGGGCTTACAGTTGGTGTACCGACAGCACTCAGAGGGGTGGATTTTTCACACGCCCGAGTGATATGGCTATACCCAACTCAGTGAGTAGAGTACACCTGGCCTTACATAGGTTGATGGAAGCTGCCTTGCACTGACTCTGTAGTGTAGACCAAGCATGAGATCCTGGACTTCTCTAGCCCTTCCTTTTCCTTCCTCTCCTTGACCTGTCCACAGCTGGCAAGCCAAATTGCTTGTTAACTGCTTAATCCTCCAGTCCTCAACCACCCACCTCCTCAGTTTGGACCATGTAGGGATGCTCACCAGGTGCTCAGCATGGGGAATGAGCTGGAGACCACTCGTCCCATCACAGAGGGATTACTATGACTTGAATGTGTTGCAGGAGTCTAGGGGCAGGGCCCCATTGCGCTAGGGGCTGTACAAATGCAGAACTCAGACAGTTCCTGTTCCAAAGAGCTCACAGCCTAAGTAGGGTGGGATTCGGTGTAGCTGGGGGTGCTGTTGTGGCCTGTGTTTAGAACAGGAAAGGGCGGTGATAGGATAAGAGGCAGGCTCAGGATAGCACATTGTCAAGAGCAATGAGTTGGCGAGTGCTCTGCAGACAAACATGGCAGCAGTTCATCTGCTGCACCCTCCCCACACCAGAGCAAAGAGCCACTGTCCATCAGGACAATCTGTAACATAAGCCTGCAGCATGTAGCTGCCCTTGGACAACCTGAACGGACTCGAGCACCACATAAAAATGACTGCCCCTGGCTGCCATCATCTGAGGCCTGAGAGATTTAAAGGGCCAGTGCAAGGAAAACAAACGCATCCCTGTTAAACTGTTAAGGGCTCGTGGGCAGTGGTTCACTGGTGGCCCGGGAGGCTGGCACCTGAGTGAGTGGCTGTGCTGTGCCCAGCGCCACTGTGAAGAGAAGAGAGGCAGAGG
The DNA here is from genome assembly GCA_007922175.1 of Pelusios castaneus. Classification (NCBI taxonomy): domain Eukaryota; kingdom Metazoa; phylum Chordata; order Testudines; family Pelomedusidae; genus Pelusios; species Pelusios castaneus. Next base: position 6,964,470 of record ML685863.1, on the reverse strand, counting down.
GAGGGAGTGCAATGCACACTAGAGAGCACTAGAGGGAGCTCCAGGGAAAGGATGAGGAGGAAACTGAGGAAGGAAAACAAGAGTTGCAAAGAGTATTTTGTGAATTGGCTCAAACCAAGAACCCTACTAGAGCCTCTGGACCGCAGGCCTGAGTCATCAGGAGTGTCCACCGGTCCGCGCTGTGCTGGGCGCTGTACAAACCCTGCCAGGAGCAGGGCCCAGCCTGGCATGCTCCTGCCTGGATCAGACAGCATTTGTGGGGTGGGGAGGACATTCCCAGTTTACAGGCTCCCATTCAGGCCCCCAAATAAGGATCAGATTTAAAAAAAAAAAAGTCAGCCCCAGGGGCCCTGGCTAGCTAGCTAACAGATGAGCCCCTCTGTAGACTAGCCCCCAGGGAAGAGAAATCCATCCCCTATAACTCCATGTGGTCTGAAATACTGGCCAGCAATCCAGGTGGTGCTTCCTGGAGACATTTGGACAGTTCCCAAGGAGCCAGAACCCCTTAGTTTCAAATTGCTGTCACAGAATCCTGAGCCAAAACCCACTAGGTCCCAACTGTGTCACAGAACCTGTCTTCAGGCTCTGGGCATAAACTAGTCACCCAGGGTCAGAGGGTGCAGCGACATTACGGCACCATCACACCTTTCATTGGAGCCCAGCTGCAAGGGGACAGGATGGGCTGGGATTTTCTGTGGGAGCTGCTGGATACAGACAGCCCCTGCAGTTCTCTCTGGCCGGGCTCCCAGCCTGGGTTGCCTTGTGGCCACCAGCTACTACGCTCTGCCTGGAGAATGACTGGCTGATGATGCTACAGGAACCAGACTTTGGCATTGGCCTGTATTGCCCTGGAAACCTCGCCTGAGCAGGGCAGGCAGGAAAGGAGAGGCAGCACCTGACCCTTTGGCTACACTATGAAGTTAGGTCAAGGAAGGTGCCCTGAGTTGACCTGTCCTGGCGTGTGTCTGCACTTAGTGTTGTCTCCAGATGCCAGAAGTGCCCTGCTATGGCACACCGTAAAACCACCTCCTGGAATAGCGAGGAGCCGTGGTCGACCTACCGAGGTCCTCATTGGGCAAGTGGAGGCATAGTATAACTACAGTCCACCAGCAGAGTCCCACCAATGCCCACTCTGGCTGCAGCTGTGAATGCCAGTGCCCGGGGCTTATAGGCTATGTTTACACTAGAAAAGTTAAGTCAACCTTATTAAGTTGACTTAACTTTTCTAGTGTAGACATAGCCCCTTGTCAACCTTATTAAGTCAACTTAACGCTTTAAGTCAACTTAACAAGGTCAATTTAGGCACTAATCCCCGTCCACACTGGTTTTAAGTCAATTTAAGGCTTAAGTTGACCTAAAACGAGGTGTTATTAAGTCGACTTAAGCTTTCCTTAAGTCGACTTAAGCAGCTTGCTTAAGTCGACTTAAGGAAAATAAAGTCGACTTAATGAAAATTAAGTTGACTTTATTAAACCTCCTTTCCACTAGACTTAAGGCTTAATTCGACTTTTTAAACTCGAATTAAGCCAGTGCAGCCCTGGGGTAGCCCTAAGTCGATTTAAGGCTACCCCAGGATTACACCAATGCGCTCCCTGCCAGGGGAGGTACAGGGGGAGCCTGGCATGCCCCCCAAAGGGCAGGGCATGTGGGCAGGGTGTGACACTGTCCGGATTTAGGGAAGCATTTATGATATTATTTTCAATGGATATCTCATAAATGCTATAACCCATAGGAACTATGTCATGTTTGGTATCAATAGAAAGGTAGTAATTTGCTGGGAATGATTATATAGTTTATGTCTAGGAATTCTATTTCAATTAGAAGCTAGGAATATGGTGTTCTATCTATACTTTAACTTATGTTATTTTATTGAAATGGCTGAGAGAGGCGGGATGTGTCAAACCATTGTGTCCTTAATGTTTAGGAATTTTCCAGCTACAATGGTCCCAGGGAGTGACCTGATGAGCCATTAAGGACATAAGGAATACAATCATTGTGTCCTTAATGGCTCATCAGGTTACTCCCTGGGACCATTGTAGCTGGAAAAATCCTAAACATTAAGGACACAATGGTTTGACACACCCGCCTCTCTCAGCCATTTCAATAAAATAACATAAGTTAAAGTATAGATAGGAATATGGTGTTCTAACTTCTAATTGAAATAGAATTCCTAGACATAAACTATATAATCATTCTCAGCAAATTACTACCTTTCTATTGATATCAAACATGACATAGTTCCTATGGATTATAGCACTTATGAGATATCCATTGAAAATAATATCATAAATGTTTCCCTAAATCCAGACAGCATCACACACAGGGCTCTGCCCTGCCAGGGTCCCTGTCCCCCTTTGCCCCATTGCACACAAGGGGTGCCCCCCCGCCACCGTGGACCTGCCCAAGGTCCCCCTAACCCCAAAAAGTCGACCTAGAGCATCCAGTGTGGTCGCTCTAGGTGGACTTTGTAAGTTCTCCTTTAAGTCGACTTTAATTTTAAGCGTAGACACACTAAGTCAACTTAGTTAAAGTCGACTTAAAAGTGCAAGTGTAGACATAGCCATAGAGCCTAGAAGCCACACACTCCTTTAAAGGCCCCTGCATGGCTGTGCAATGCCTTTCCCTGATTGCACACCCTCGCTGAGTGCAACTGACCAGCCAACCATGACAGCCTATGTGCTAGATGCACTCCTGCCTGGCATAGACAGATGGTGTTGGATTTCCTGGGCCTGTGGGGAGAAGAGCCTGTGCAAGATCAGCTACTGACCAGCTGTAAAAACATGGTGTCGACAAGCAGATTGCACAGGAAGCAGGAGAAGGGGTATGACAGAGATCAGTGGCAGTTGCCACATGAAAGCCAAGGAGCTGTGGCAGGTTTAGCCAGGGTGGCCAACAATCAATCCAGTCCCAAGCTGTAGACCTGCCGCTTGCACAGAAAGCTGCCTGACAGAGACCCACCCACCCACTCCTGCAGTAAAAGTCTAACCTATCACTGAGTTACTGAAGTCTTCAGATTGTGGTTGAAAGACTTCAAGGTACAGGGAATCCACCAGCAAGTGAGCCATGATCCATGCCACAGACAAAGGTGAAACACCCTCCAGAATCTATGCCAGTCCTGCCAGCTGAGTGCAGATCAGCCTGGTGGAGGGACAGGCACTTGGGCCAGCGTGTGCGTGCCTTTTTCCCTATGATGTTTAAATGGGAAGACGGTGCCTTGCCCATCCCCAGGTTAATGAGACCCAGGGATTGGCTTTTCTGTGTTTCACTTGGACGAGAAGAGCTGCCAGAGTTACAGAAAACAAGTAGAGCTCCTGGGAGACCTTGATTAAATCACTATGAAGGACTCTAGGGACAGAGGCCACCTGTCTTCCTCCATGGCAGGACACATTCCTGCGCCAGTCTGTAATGAGTTCAGCTGACACCTCTGCAGGCAAACTGTGCAGTGGGCAGGGTGGCTTTGGGACAGCAGCAGCTGGGCTCTGTGCTGCTGTGTCCCTCGGGAGCGAGGTATCAGTGAGAATCTCCGCCACCGGCTATGGGAAACAAGGCCAGCACTTGGTGCCATTGCTCTGTGCTTGTGTCTATGGCTATGTCTCCACTTACTAAAATTAGTTCCAATGAGTAAGTTCGAACTAACTAATTCAAACTAATTTTAGTTAGTTCGAATTAGCTTAATTCGAACTAGAAAAAATTAGTTCGAACTAAGCAAGTGTCATTCATGACACTTCTTAGTTCGAATTAGCGATCTCCATTGATTTCAATGGGCCGGTTAGTTCTAAGAAATTAGTTCGAACTAACATGGCCACATTGGTTAATTCAAACTAGTTCGTTCGAATTAACCTTACTTCGAATACCCTATTCGAAGTTATTAGTTCGAATTAAGGAAGCCCTTAATTCGAACTAATGAAAGCCTAGTGTAGCCATGGCTTTAGGTAGTTCGAATTAAGCTTCCTTAATTGGAACTAACTTGCCAATGTGGACATAGCCTATGAGAGCGGGACCAGCATTTACAGCTTCTCACAACAGAAAATCCGTCTGCCATGACAGGCCGGGCTCCTATGGCTGGGGCCAGAGAGCAGTGGTGGACTGAAGTGCCCCACAGCTGCAGTGGTACTGCACATGTCTTCTCAAAACTGGATATGGGGAGAAGGGACAGGAGTTTGGAAACATATCTCCCCCTTTTCTGCTGTGACTGTAACTCCAGCAGAAGATGACTAGGGAGGGCATGTTCTGTGAAATCCTGCAAGCCAACGCTGCATCAGACTGCTAACAAGGACCCTGGAGGGCTGACATGGAACAAGAGAAGACAGGAAGGACCAGTGGTCCCACAGGACACATAGGGTGCGTCTACACTTATAAGTTAGGTCGACTTAAGGAGGCTTGGTCGACCTAAACTACTCTGCGTCCACACTGGGCTTTTCTTAAGTCGACTTAAGGAAAAGTTAAATCGACTTAATAACACCTCATTTTAGGTCTACGAAACGCTCGAGTCGACCTTATTAGGTCATCTTAAGCCAGTGTGGACAGGGATTAATGCCTAAGTCGGCCTTATTAAGTTGACTTAATAAAGTCGACTTAACTTTTCTACTGTAGACATAGCCATAGAGGGAAATGCATGAAGAGATAATGGGCCTTCCTGGGCAGCAAACCCAAATGTTGCAGATCCTGGTTGACCGACAGGTCCAAAACCTCAGAAGTTTCCACTGTTTGCAATCCTTGGAGAGCTCTCTCTTCCCTGCTCTCCAAACATATTACGTGGCACCATGGCACACCAGTACCCCCTCTCACTCCATGCCATGGGGCAGCAAGGAAAATCATAGCCTCAGAGACTCACCTGTGAACACCACAGCTGATGTTTGTGTAGCCCCAATGGACTGCATGTGGGGCTGAAACGGACACACATATTTACCTTCTTTCTCATTTTAAATGATCACCCCATTGAGTCTTGTTAACAATTTTCATAGCATTGCCTGTGGGGCTTTTCTGTGCATTTTTTTCCCGTGCTGTATGATGTTCTAATTTTTTTATTTTTGGAGAATCAAATTATCTTTATTAGTTCCCAGCAAATATTACAGGATGGATAGCAGTAATCAAAGCAAACCATCCTTGTACATACGCACCCAGCTCTGCAGAATTCCTAGCTTCAGGAAAACGCCCAGCCCAAGCACCACACAGTTCATAGTTCAAGGAAACACACCTCGTAGTTATAAGTGAACAGGACACAGGCAGTTCTAAGCAGCACCCCGAGTGCCATCCAGAGAACACTCCAGTGCAGAACAGCAGTGGGGTAAACGCTGCTAAAGGGCTTTTTCAGATTCTCCCCACTGGGCCTTGTATTGGCCCTTGTATCTGGCTGCTCAAAGGGACTGCTCTGCCCTCCACTCTGACAGCAGCTTTCCTCCCTTCACCCCCCAGGTATTCTGTGGACGCAACAGGCCTCTATGACACTGTACTAGCTTCCTTACTGAAATCCAATCTAGTGAGTAAACACTGCCAGCGTCCCTTCAATCCACCAAAGACACATTCAGCTGTCATTCTGCACCTGCTCAGCTGGTAGGTGAGTCTTTGGTGCTGTCAAGGTGGCCGGGCGTATAGCTTTGTGAGCCAGGGGAGCAAGCCAGGATGGCTACTGGCATTTCAACATTGCCAGGGGTAATCCACCAGCTGCCAGCTGAGCAAGTCCCTATTTGTAGCTTCTTGAACACACCTGTGTTCTGACAGATGCAAGCATCAGGCACCTTCCCTGACCAGTCCATGGTGAGGTCAGTGAAGCCTCCTCAGTGATCTGTCAGAGCTTGCAGAACCATGGGCAGGTTGCCCTTTCTGTTGATACACTCTGTAGCAAGGTAGGCCGGTGCCAAAATAGGGGTGTGCATGTCATCTAGTGCTCCACCACAGTTCAGGAACCTTATTGCTACAAATCCATCCACTATCCTGTCCTCGGCTGAGCGTTACCGTCCCGTGTAGCAGGAGACAGTATATGACCCTCCACGTTTGCTTGACAATGGCCCCACAATGGATTGTTCAACTCCAAAATGATTTGGGCTGACTGGTAGCAATCTGGCAGTGCAAGCTCCCGAGTGAGATTGCCTCTCTCTACTCCACTGTCATTGCCGGGCTCATTCTGCGCTGGAGCACCAGGCTGAGCTCAGCACACAGATCCAGGAAAAGGGTCTTTCACATGCGAGTATTCAGTAGCTGCTGCTGGTCATCCCAAGCCTTCATTACAATGTGATCCCACCAGTCAGGGCTCATTTCCCAAGCCAAGAACCAGTGCTCCACAGGCTGCATCTGCTCTGTGAATGCCAGCTACAGCCAGGAGTCGTTTGAACTGTGTCCTTCAGCCAACGGTCCTAGAAAAAACCCTCCTGTCCCCCATTGTTGCAGAGCCTCCTACAGGTCTGCAAAGAAGGGAGAATTGTGAGTCAAGGACAATGCAGGGCTCTGCGGCTCCATCCTTACAGGGGACAGGAAGTTGGATATGAGTCAACACTGAGCCCTTATTGCCAAGGCGGCTAATGGCATATTGGGCTGCATTAGTAGGAGCCTTCCCAACAGATGGAGGGAAGTGATTATTCCCCTCTATTTGGCATTAGAGAGGCCACATCTGGAGTATTGTGTCCAGTTCCCCCCCCCCCACACACACACACAATGGAAAGGATGTACACACATTGGAAAGAGTCCACTGGAGGGCAATGAGAATGGTTTAGGGGGCTGGGGCACATGACTTGTGAGGAGAGGCTGAGGGAATTGGGCTTATTTAGTTTGCAGAAGAGGAGACTGAGGCAGGCTTTGATAGTGGCCTTCAACGACCTGAAGGGGGGTTCCAGGGACGATGGAGGTAGGCTGTTGTCAGTGGCAGTAGATTACAGAACTAGGAGCAATGGTCTCAAGTTGCAGTGGAAGAGGTCTAGGTTGGCTATTAAGAAAATCTTTTTCACTAGGAGGGTGAAGCACTAGAATGGGTCACATATAGGGAAGTGGTGGAATCTCCATCCTTAGAGATTTTTAAGCCCTGGCTTGACAAAGCCCTGGCTGGGATTTAGTTGGGGTTGGTCCTTCTTTGAGCAGGGAGTGGGACTAGATGACCACCTGGGATCCTTCTAGTCCTAATCTTCTGTCAGTCTATGACTCAGAAGACGTGGGTTCCGTTTTCTGCTCAGCTAAAGACTCACCCTGTGACCTTGGGTAACTCCGGAGGGGCCAATTTTTCAAACCAGGTTGGTAGCCAATGCAAATGTGGTTCAGTCTCCATCTATTGCAGGGGACCATGATCCATCCTGTGCCTGGCTTGTTGGTGTTGGACTGTAGGCTGTTTGGAGCAGGGACTGTATATAACTATGTCTGTGTGCAGCAGGTTGGACTAGATGACCTCCTGAGGTCCCTTCTGACCCTAATCTTCTATGAGTTTATGATTCTCTTAGAAATGGCAGAGACTGAAAAGTGCTATGTGGGTTTGTGGGATTTTTTTAAAAAAGGCATGAAAAGCATGGGCTGTGGAGAGCATTATGGGATGGGAAAAGTTGCCTGCTGAAACTTGACCCTTAGCTCCCAGAGATCCTGGGTGACTCATTTCTATCCCACGAGGTACTGCGAAAATTTCCCCCAAGGCAATGTGCTGGACAGTGGCATGGTACACATGTGGATACCTACCCACAATGCACTGCACTTTTCCTCAACACAAGCACTACTGGCAGGGATGAGCAGAGCCAACACGACAGCTATGTACATGTGCCAAAGCCAGACACAAACTTAGATGGTCATATGCCAACCTGACTTGCATCACCTGCAGAGTTTAGTGCAGACGATGCTTATGGTGCCCAGCTCAGAGGAGCTGCATCTCCCTGGCTTTTTCCAAGAGACATCTCGTCTTCCATTAGGTTACTCTGGACTCTCCAGCTAATTCATAGCATGGGGCATGCCTCAGCAGGGAGATGGACACCTCCTTTACCTGCACCTGGGGCAGAACAGTAAAAAACTGTGCATCCCTGGTACCTGCTATCTGCTTGTGAATGGCTGCTGGGCCCTGGGCTCGAGAGTATGGCCCTGAGTGACCTCTCGGCTCTATAAAGGTGGCCCGTGTTCCATGGACTCCAGTGGGGGACCTGCTGCTTCACCCTACATTTGGGTGAGTGAACAGGAACCCCTGGAAGACAGGAAAGGAAGCAAACAAATCCAGATGTGCAATCTGCCCCTCACTGCTATGAGGTAAAATGACCTGCAGCAAGTAACCCCACTGCTTGGGGAACTCACCAAGTTCAATGTGAAGATGCCATCACCCTCTCACCAAAAGCTCTGCAATCTGGAAGCTGCGAGGGGCCAATCTGGAGCTAGATTTAACCAAGCCGAAGCTGAGCCAAGACTGAAAGGCACCCAAGGAGGATTTCAAGCCAGGAGGTGCAGGTGTCCAGCCGGACGGGTCTTTGGAGGTCGCTTCTATACTTGTTCCCGCCCTACAACTCTGCCCCTGGAACACCCCTCCCCACAACCTGGGTCTAGCTGGAGCCCCTTCCATTTAGCAACAGAAGCATCAAAGCCCTTTGGGGTGGAAGTAGCTCCCAGGCTGAGGACCCATGGTGTAGGGAGACAGTTATTCTCCCTCCAACAGCTCCTCCCATCCAAGGGACCCAGGAGACAGAAGAAAAGTGACTGCAGGTCCCAGTGCTACCAGGACAGGCACCATTCTTCAGCCGCTGTCCTGGGAGCTTTTCGTGGGCAATGGTAACTGCACCACTGCCTGTGCTGGGGGAATCGCCCTGCCTTTCTCAGTGATCCAGCGCTCAGTGCGTGAGCTGCGGTTGGAAGGAGAGGCCGATTAATCTTCTTGTTACCGATCTGCTGTTACCCACACGCTCATTAGGTCATGCCCAAGGGGTTGGGTTTTCAAAGCCTCAGCACAGGCCTAATTCTGCTCCTTGGGACATTGATGTTCAAAGCCTTGGTGCCTTCACCCCGGTGCTGGGCTGGAGCCACGGGGCTGGCCTAGGAGCCAAGAGCTCTGGGACACTGTTCTGGCCCAGCTGCTCACTGATGTCCAGGCAGAACTGGGGACAGAACCTAGTAGGCCCCATGCTCTGGACCCTAGGCTTGCCGCTTCCTCTGTGACTGTCTGCAAGTGCACACGTGGTCCCTGGACGCTCCAGATCATGTGCTCCGTGGATGCAAGCTGTGTCCAAGCAGCCTATTGTGGTTGATTCTCATTGGGGCTGTTCAGGCCACCTCCCTCAGTGGCACGGCTCATTTAATCCTGCCCCAGTGACAGGGTGGGGCTGTGCTCTGCTCAATGCCTGTCAGAGGCTACCCATGGGTCTGGAGGGTTAGAACAACAGCGTGGCCAGCCCGGCCTGTCTCCTTGGCTTGGAAGCTGCCCCTGTCCTGCTGGGTCCTAATGAGACCCCCCCCACCCAAACCAAGAAGTGGGCGGCTAGAAGCTGTTGAAGGACCGGGGCGGAGGGGCCCCATCCTGTAATGAGCACCACAGACTTTGGCAGGGTTGGCCTCGCACTGCTGTATGGAGACAAGAAATGGCACAGCCGCTTCATCCCAAGGCAAATTGCTGGTTCCCTGTGATCCCGCAGGAGATGAGTAACCCAGGCAGGGCAGTAGCCTCCATGCTGTTTGCTGAGCCATTCAGGTCAGTGGATTATTTCACAGCATCCCTCAGATTTGTGAGCCAGCTGGAATGACAATATGGAACTGCCTTGGGAGAGAGCCCAGGTGGGGGCGGGAGTGTCTGTTACTGGACCAGTTTCTGCTGGGGAGAGACAAGTTTTAGATCCACAGAAGAAGAGCACAACATAAGAACAGCCATGCTGGCTCAGACCAGTGGCCCAGCTAGCCCCGAATCCTGTCTTCCAACAGTGGCTGATGCCAGCTGCTTCAGAGGGAATGAACAGAAAAGTGATCCATCCCCTATTGCCCATTACAGCCTCTGGCAAATGAGGCCAGAGACACTTCAGAGCATAGTTTTGCATCCCTGCCCATCCTGGCTAATACCTATTGATGGAGCTGTCCCATGAATTTAACTAGTGGCTTTTTTTTTTTTAACCCTTTTATAGTCTTGGCCTTCATTACATCCTCTGGCAAGGAGTTCCACATGCACTGTTTGAAGAAATACTTCTTTTTGTTTGTTTTAAACCTGCTGCCTATTAATTCTATTGGGTGACCCCTAGTTCTTGGGTTGTGAGACACAGCAAACAACACTTCCTTATTTACTTTTTCCACACCCATCATGATTTTGTAGCCTTTATCATATCCCTCCTTTTTTATCTCTTTTCCAAGCTGAGCAGTTCCAGTCTTATTAATCTTTCCTCATATGGAAGCTGTTCCATACCCCTAATTATTTTTGTTGCCCTTTTCTGTACCTTTTCCAATTCCAATATATCTATTTTGAGATGGGGCACCCAGATCTGCACACATATTCAAGATGTGGGCGTACCATGGATTTATAAAGAGGCAATATGATATTTTCTGTCTTATTATCTATCCCTTTCCTAATGATTCCCAACATTCTGTTAGCTTTTTTGACTGCTGCTGCACATTGACTGGATGTTTTCAGAGAACTATCTGCAATGACTCAAGATCTCTTTCTTGAGTGGTAACAGCTAATTTAGACCCCATCATTTTATATGTATAGTTGAGATTATGTTTTCCAATATGTGTTACTTTGCGTTTATCAACGATGAATTTCATCTGACATTCTGGTGCTCAGTCACCCAGTTTTGTGAGATCCCTTCGTAACTTTGCAGTCTGTTTTGGACTCTAACTGGCTGGAGTAGTTTTGTATCATCTTCAAATTCTAACTCCTCACTGTTTACCTCTTTTTCTAGATCATTTATGAATATGTTGAATAGTACTGGTCCCAGTACAGACCCCTGAGGGACATCACTATTTACCTCTCTCTGTTCTGAAAACCGATCATTTTTTCCTACCCTCTGTTTCCTATCTTTTAACCAGTTACTGATCCAGGAGAGGACCAACCCTCTTATCTTTGCTTAAATAGCTTTTGGTGAGGGACTTTGTCAAAGGCTTTCTGAAAATCTAAGTGTACTATGTCTCTGGATCACCCTTGTCCACATACTTGTCGATCCCCTCAGAGAATTCTAGTAGATTGGTGAGGCATGATTTCCCTTAAAAAAAACCACGTTGACACTTTCCCAACAAATTGTGTTCCTCTACGTGTCTGATAATTCTGTTTTTTACTATAGTTTCAACCGATTTGCCTGACACTGAAGTTAAGCTTACCAGCCTGTAACTGCTGGGATCGCCTCTCGAGCCTTTTTTAAAAAAATTGTTGTTATATTAGCTCTCTTCCAGTCATTTGGTACAGAAGCTGATTTAAATGATAGCCTACATACCACAGAAGAAGAAGATAAAGGAGAAAAGTTATTCCTGAAAGCTTGTCTCTCTTATCAAATGTAGCTGGTCCAATAACAGATATAGCCTCCCCCAACTTGTCTTTCTGATATCCTTGGGACGACTCGGCTTCACCAGCTCTGCAAACAACTGCCTAATGGGCACTCTCAGGGGACACTGGAAGATTGGCAGAGGGGTAGGCAGCAAGTGGGTTTCTGGCTCTGGGAGAGGTGTGGGAAGCTGCGAGGGACTATGAATCTATTTGTCACAGTACCCTACAGTGTGAGATTTGACAATCTAACTCTTTAATTACTTTAGATTTCTGAGCTAATGTCCCATGGGGATTGGGTGACCAGATATTGGGATCATCTTCATATTAGGGGTTTTGTCTTGTATATGCAACTACACCCAACCCCCCAAAAATGTCCCAATTTTTCACACTTGCTACCGGGGGTCATCCTGCCTGGGGTTGTTCACACCTCCCAGAGCTGTTATTTCAGACTGTCTGCAGATTCAGGCAGATGTCACTGGCACTCATTTACACTCAGCTCACTCTGTCCTTTGCAACCATACAGCTCAGGACTGTGTTTTTGCGGGAAAGGCTCAGGTCCTGGAGCGCAGCTCTTCAGTGAGTAGTGGATGGTAGGATGCACCAAGCTCTGATTAGGAAGCACACAACTCCGTCTAAACCCCTTTGTACCAAAGAGACAAAACAGACTGAGGCATTGCCATGCCAGACTGGATCTACCAGGCAGATGGCAGCAAGCACATCTGGTGTGAAAAGGCTGGCAGGGCAGACAACCACTGCCCAGAGTCAGCACAATTCAGCCTTAACTCTGAATTCCCAGGACGGGGGTTTCACCAGCTGCCTCTTTGCTACTGTTCTTTGTTTTCATCATTCTTTATAGAGCAGCTTAGAGCGAGGTTGTGAAATGCACTCCAAGCCACTGCCTCAGCATAACTTACACCAATTGTGGATCTGGCTCAGGGCTGGGCCTGAATCCTTGCTGTGCTGCTCCGGTTTCATGCCAGGGTCCCTCCACTTAGATCAGCTCATAGACTCATAGACTTTAAGGTCAGAAGGGACCAGTACGATCATCTAGTCCGACCTCCTGCAAAATGCAGGCCTCAAGACCTCACCCACCCACTCCTGCAATAGGCCCCCCAACCTATGACTGAGTTATTTACCTCCTTAAATCATGATTTAAGGACTTTAAGATACAGAGAATTCACCGGTAGATGAATCATGCCCTGTGCTACAGAGGAAGGCGAAAACCCCCCAGAGCCCAGGCAAATCAGCCCTGGGGGAAAATTCCTTCCCAACCCCAAATATGGTGATCAGTTAAACCCTGAACACGTGGGCAAGTCTCAACAGCCAGTTGCCCAAGAAACAATTCTCTGTAATAACTCAAAACCCACCCCATGTACTCTCCCCTCTTAGGCCACTTGTATATCCACCACACGTAGCCAAATATCAGTCAATTTCCAAACTAGGCTAATCATACCATCCCCTCCATAAATTTATCACGCTCAGTTTTGAAAGCAGTTATGGTTTTTGCCCCCACAACTCCTCTTGGAAGGCTATTCCAGAACTTTACTCCTCTAATCAGCTGTGGCCTGGGATAATGTAATGGTGACTCAAGCCCTTTACCAAGAGGAGGCTATGGAGCCGGAGACTCAGATGGCCCGAGCTGGCCTGGCTCAGTTGACTTCAGTGGAGTGATACCAGTTTGCCCAGCGAGTGAGACTCGTTTTCCACTCAGATACCGTCTCCTGGATACACAGATGTGCTCCTAACACGAAGTCGCCAGAAAGCCATTTTCAGCATCCACTGACCTTTGCAGAGCTATGCTGGGCTCGTTTCACAGCCTGGCTCTGAGCTTCCTCGTTAAGGCAAATGAAGACAAAGAAGCTAAGTGACACGGGGGCATCCCAGTGAACTGACCCAGCCATCTCTCAGTCACATACGCATACACCCGACCAGCCCTTCTCAAGCAGTATTCCTCAGACTATGGGGATGAATGTTTGAGGGGGCCCGTGTGACCCAGGGCAGCCCCCAGGTGGGGCAGGGAGGGGGTGCCACCCTGCCCCATTCTGACCCCAGCCCCACTGCACCCCTGCTGCCAGACAGCTCTGGCCCCAGCTTCGGCCATGGCTCTTGGCCCCGCCCATGGCCCCACTCCTTGCCACGCTCCCACTCCTGGCCCCAGCCATGATCCTTCTCCTAGCCCCAATCCATCTCTTGGCCCCACCTGCATCCTGCTCCTGGCCCTCTCTCCAGCCTTGGCCCACACTGGTTCTCCCCCCGGCTGCAGTTCTAGTCCATGGCTCTGGGAAGAGGGGGATAGGACAGGGTAAGTGGGGGGGCACAGATCAAAAAAGTTTGGGGATCACTTTTCTAGAGCCCAGCACTGAGGATTGGGGCCAGATTTTCTCATGGCACAGTGTGGCCTGTGGAGATAGACTCTCCTCTCCTGTACTCATCTGATGTGAATACTACAAGGATCAGCCCTTGGGAAACCCATGCAACTTCTGCACAGCCTGTGGAACAACCGACACCCATGTGTGCGATGTAATTGCCCCTGTTGAAATTTGGCTCCCTAAGCCTTTCACAGAGTATCCCTGGGCTCTTTAGAGGTAAGAGGCATTTAGCGGAGTTTCACATTTATCCCAAGGGAGCCCTGTTGTTGCCAGGGTTACGGTAAACCAAGGGCCAGTCAGTTACTAGGATTTGTGCGCCCAACTCATTCAGGCACTCTTGGAAATCCCATCCTAAACCAGACAAAACACACCCAGCAGGCAGAGAAACCTCTGCAAGCTTGCCTGTTGCTGAGCTTCCCTGCTGCAAAATAGGAGGAAATCCTGTAGGCAGGAAGCCGCCGGTCCCAATGAATGTACATAACTGGAGCAACTGTTTTAACCCCAGCATGTGGGGCGGGGCTGGGCTGGGGGAGCAATGCTTTTAGCGTCCTAAGGCTCAGGGAAGGAGCTCAGTGCAGGAATCCATGAATAGACTCTGTTAATTAAAAGCAAATGTTCTCCCAAGGACTGCAGTGTTTAAAATGTGAACTTTAATCTTGGTAAAATACTTTAAAATTAAAGCTAGTCATTTGCAGAGCCGTCTTGAAATATTTGCACAGCTTTTATCCTGAAATATATCAAGCCTTATGCAGCTATATTCATCATCTTTCCCACCTGAATAGGTGGTTTTAGCAGGCTTCCTTCCTGACACACAGGCATTCCCAGCTAGTGCTCGGCCTGACTTCAGGGGAATTACTCTGGATTTACCTCACTCAGGTGAGTGGAGACTCAGGATTTTGGAGTTTTAGAGAAAGCTTCAGCTATTAATTGTCAGAGGCCAAATTAGGACACTACACAAACATTTTGTTCCAATCCCCAGCTTTCGAGATTTTCCTTAATTTCTGTTTCCTTTATGATTCTTGATGCCTACAATTCTCCAAAACCTCCTTAGCTCAAATCATGTTTGTTTTATGCAAATGCAAACAAAGTCCCCTGGTGATTCCTAATGGCTGATGAACAGTTCTCTTTCAAACTCTCTTCTCACTTCATGTGATGTATCTTTCACCCTCCAACTGCATAGAAAAAAGCTGTATAGTTCTATTATACAACCTTTTAATAGTGATAATTAAGTCAATGTAGGCTAATAATAAACATAAAATATTATTGTCAGAGGAGCTGGAGTTAAGGTTGCCTAACATTTTCCATTCTAAACCCCTGCTTCCAATGGTTGATAATGTTGCCAAGATTTATCCCTTGGGGCTGAAATTTCCTTTGCTGGGTGTCTGCCTCAGGCTGAACGTTTTTGGAAAGTCACAATAAAAACAGGTCAGCTGTTTCTGAGAACCAAGTGAGAGAGAAATGCAGCATTTGCCCACGTTAAAAATTCTCACAACTTCGGTGACCATGGGGCTGACCCCAGCTGCTGCTCTGGTAGCCTTGGAGCTGACAGCTGCTCCAGCCTAGCCACTGGAGAAGAAGTCACAGAGGTCCCGAGAAGCCCTAGAATCTGTGGCCTCCCTGATAGAATGATACCGCTAATGATAACAGCATATTACCCTCACTAATAACTCTAGTAGCTCAAGGTCCCCATCCTGCTAATGATCCACACACGGGGCCTATATGATGCCACATGATGAAATTTCTAGTTTTTTTCAGTTTCCTTTTTAACAAACAACCAAACAGGAAATTGCACACGTCCATCCTGTGCCTGCCTGAGGCTGAGGTTCTGTGGAACAACCAGTGTGTGATTCTGTAATTAATGCCTCACATACCATATATGTATGGAAGGGGAGGGGGGAGCTATTAAGGTAGCATGGGAGCCTTAATTTTGACATTTTCGAGCTTTTGAGGGCTTGATTTTGCAATCTTAATAACCTTCTTTTAACACTGTTTTTGGTATTTAGTCTGTAATAAGCACTGAACTGTAATAACTACCAAAGGTCAGATTTCCACTAAAGCAAACTTTAACTGCTCTGTTATGACATCTATGGCTATGAAGAGGTGCAGATTTAAAACTAAACCTCCAAAATCTCTGTAGTGACGTGAGCCCGGATCTTCCATAGGCCAGAGCTGGGTTTTCAGTGCCCAGCAGCCATGACTGGGACCAAGTGCCCAGGAGGGATCAACTTCCATTTACACATCCAAGTCAGGGCCAGATTTTCAAAAGGGCTTTGGCAGCAACTCCCGCGGGTGCACATGGCCAGGTTTCAGAATGCTCAGCACCCACCACACTGACTCTGTAAAATATGGCCCCTGCTGTTAGGGCTGAGCCCTCCCTGCCTGACAGTGCCAAGGCCTTGTAAGGATGGGGAGAGAACTTTTGAATCCAGGAGGCTTCACAAAGACTTCCTTTCCCAGCGCATTGTGTAAATCAGCAGGGTTTACCCAGCTGGATGGGATGGAGATACATGGAACTCAGGAGTCCTCCCTCTTAGGGATTTAGCCACCCAACTGCCCTGCCTAAGTCCAAAATTTAGATCCTCAAAACCCTGGCTCAGCTGCCACCTAACCCCGTAGGCACCTACTAACCCCAAGGTGCTTAAATTTCCATTGGTAATCCACTCAGTGCCTAACAATCTGCCAGGCAATGTATCACTCAGGCTCCTGGGTGCCTAGTTCACACCTGAGTCCCAATGGCATCCCCTCCCGCTCACCTTCCGGGCATGAAGCTGACTAGTTCAGGGCCTGTAGGAGGAGGAAGTGCCAATCCCTAACCCCCCATATGTAGCCCTATATTTAGGGAGCTCATCTAGGAGGCAAGGGACCTGTTTTCCCTGTCCCCTCTCTATAATGTGGAGAAGGGACCTGAGAGTGGATTTCCCAGCTCCTCGCAGTGCACCCTAAGACAGGGTCAGGGGCCGCTCACTTCTGAGCTGTCCTGCTAGCATTGTTCCGCTATTCTTGAGTTGGTACAGGCTGACTGGCCCCAGGGCTTGCTCCACCTGGTGAAGTGCCCCAGCCACTGCGAGGCCAAGTCAGCCTCACATGCACTGAGGCCCAATGCATGGTGAGTTATTTACACAATGAAGCAGCTCCTACAGGAGAACTGGGCCACTCCACCCAGGAACACCCAGACCTGGCCGGGATGGTGGGGAGACCCAATTTCCAGTTGTTCTTCCACATCAGATAGAGGGGAACTGAGCCCAGGACCCCCATGTCTGCTGTGGGTCCCAAACTGGGCTAAGGGTTATATGGAGGCGGACACATCTCCTTGGCTTTTTGAAAGAAAGGGCTTAGCTCCCAACTGCAGAAGATTCCTGGTTGAGAATCACAGGCCGAGGGAGACGCTGCTTTTCAGCGGAGTGAGTTGCCTCAATCCCCCTGATGTTCAGGGTTTAGACCAACCCCACTTCTCAGAGTTTCCTATTGGCTAGTGCAGGCAGCTTCCCATTCAGCTTGCTGGCTTGTGTAGATCCCATTCTAGGTTTCTAGATCTCCTCCTGCATGTACAGGGAGGCCGGGCACCTGCCTCCGGCTGTGGATTCCAAGTGCCAGGTGTTACAGAGCTGGGTCTAAATCTCCATTGGGAAGCTAGCTCTGAGTTCCTGCCCTAGCCAGCAGAGCATCATAAAATCCTAGAAGATGACAGTTGGAAGGACTCAAGAGTCACCGGGTGCATCTACACTTGTAAATTAAGTCGACTTAAGCTTGCTTAAGTCGACCTATTTTACCCTGCGTCTACACTACAGTTTGCTTAAGTTGACTTAATGAAAATTAAGTTGACTTTATTAAACTTTGTTTTAATTTGACTTAAGGCTTAAATTGACTCCCTAGAGTCGACTTAAGCCAGTGTAGACGTGGAGTAGCCCTAAGTCGACTTAGGGCTATCCCAGGACTGCCCCAATGCCCTTCCTGCCGGGGGGGGGCACAAGGTGAGGCTGGCATGCCTGCCCACTCTGCCCCTATGCCCTGCCAGGGTCCCTGTCCCCCTTTGCCCCATTGTACCTATGTACAATGGGGCAAAGGCTGAGCCCCCTGGCACTGGGCAAGGGGTGCCCCTAGACCTGCCCTAGGTCCCCCTAGCCCCTAGAAGTCGACCTAGGCATCCAGTGTGGATGCTCTAGGTCAACTTTGTAAGTTCCCCCCAAAGTCGACTTAAAATTTAAGTGTAGACTCACTAAGTCGACTTACATTTCCAAGTGTAGACATAGCCATCTAGTCAACCTCCTGCTCAAAGCAGGACCAGACCATAAATCATCCCAGTCAGGGCTTTGTCAAGGTGGGTCTTAAAAACCTCTAAGGATGGAGATTCCACCACCTTCCTAGGTAACCCATTCCACTGCTTCACCACCCTCCTAGGGAAAAGGATTTTCCTAATATCCAACCTAAACCTGCCCCACTGCAACTCGAGACCTTTGCTCCTAGTTCTGTCATCTGCCACCACTGAGAATAGCCTCGTTCCATCCTCCATGGAACCCCATTCCAGCTAGTTAATGATTGCGATCAAATCCCCCCTCAGTCTTCTCATCTGCAGACTAAATAAGCCTAGTTCCCTCACTCCCTCCTCACAACGCATGTGCTCCAGTCCTCTAATCATTTTCATTGTCCTTCACTGGACTCTCTCCAATTTGTCCGCATCCTTCCTGTAGTGGGAGACACAAAACTGGACACAGTACTACAAATGTGGCCTCACCAGTGCCAAATCAAGAGGAATAATCACTTCCCTTGATCTGTTGGCAAAGCTTCTACTAATGGAGCCCAATATGTCATTAACCTTCTTGGCAACACGGACACACTGTTGACGCATATCCAGCTTCTTGTCCACTGTAACCCCCAAGGGCTTTTCTACAGAACTGCTGCCTAGCCAATCAGTCCCAAGTCTGTAGCAGTGCCTGGGATTCTTCTGTCCTAAGTGCAGGACTCTGCACTTGTCCTTGTTGAACCTCATCAGATTTCTTTTGGCCCAATCCTCCAATTTGTCTAGGTCACTCTGTATCTTAGCCCTGCCCTGCAGCATATCTACCTCTCCCCCCAGCTCAGTGCGAGCTGTAAACTTGTTGAGGGTACAATCCATGTCACCCCATCCTCCAGATCATTAAAGAAAATGTTGAACAAAACTAGCCCCAGCACCAACCACTGGGGCACTCCACTTGTTACCAGCTGCTAGCTAGCCATGGAGTTATTGATCTATTACCTAAGCCCTATGATCTAGCCAGCTTTCTGTCTACCTTATACATCCATCCTATAGCACGGGTGAATCATGCTTGCTTTGAGTGTATCTGCAAGATTGACATGTTAAGGTTAATGTGAACTCCACAAAGGTAGTGTGTGGGGCAGGGTGTGTATGTGGGTCACAGATGAGATCATCTCCATTGACAGATACATTTCCACGCCACAGCACCCAGATGCGCTTGCATCTGGCAGGTGCAATGGCCTGCGTGTGCACTGTCATTTGTCTAGCACTAGGGATGCATGAAGACAAGCATTGCTCCTCCAAGGCTGGATTCAGTCTGATGAGGGCAGGGCTGGCAGAGTTTAGGGAGCACTCTTTGCCTGTTCAGTTCCTGCCTTTTATTCTTTTGCCGTCAGCTTTGCCTGATGTCAGACAGTCTATTGTTCAATTACCTGGGTTACTTCTATTCCAGTTTTTAAACTGATACCAATTGTAAAGGTGAGTGAAAGTTAAAATGAACAAAACCCTTTTTAATTTTGGCACACAACTGGCCGTACTACACAAATAGATGCTATGGCTTTAATTACATAATTACTTGTAGCGATGGAAAGCAGCGTTGCGTAGCCATGGCAGTCCTAGGATATCAGAGCAACAAGGTGAGGGAGGGAATATCTTTTATTAGACCAACTTCTTCTGATGCCTGGACAAGTTTTTGAGCCACACAGAGCTCTTCTTCAGGTTTGGGAAAGGAGCTCCAAGCCAGGGGCATAGCCAGAACTTATTTTTGGCAGGGCCTGCAGTTGACTCAGGTTTACCTGGTGGAAAAACAAGCACTTCTGGCTTCCAGCTATAAGATCAGAAGCTGGAAGTTTGGGAAAGTGACCAGTTTTGAGGAATTAAGCTGTCCAACACTCCAGTTACTATTAAGTTAAGTGGATGGTTGGTAGCAGAAGCAACCAATTGGGTGGGGCTGATTTCAAAGTGGGCGGGTCAGAGCTACCCATAGCTACACCCCTGCTGTGTGAAGTGGTCAAGGAATTTGGGTGTTGCGTAGTGTCCAGGTGGTGGATATCGGTACCATGGTTTCTCCCAGGCGGTGTTCTGTGACCTGTGGAGTAGATGTGACTTTCCTGATTTTTTTTAATTCCAATGTGTCAAAGCGTGTGATCATTTCTTGTTTAAGATGGTCCCTTCTGGAGTATGTGAGGTACAGTAAGTGGTTCCTCCGTTTTTCTGAAGTCCATCTGCAGAGCTGCTCAGCCTATTTGGAGTTGTAGATAGTGGTCAGAGGGTTATAGATGGTGAGACCACCGCAGTGGTATTTTGTATGAAGTAGGTGTCACTGTACAGTTTAGTTGTGGTATTCAGTTACATTTTCTGGTTGTCTTGATAAGGCAATGGCAAATCTTGGCAAGCCAAAAGGTATTCTTTGGAGCCAAAGGACTCTTCAGATGTTTGTTCTCTAGTGAGCCTGCCACAAATCAGGGTCATAACTTTTCATGAGTGATATGATGAGTTGTGTATATATCCATCTCAAAATAAAAGATAACATTTCCAGGAGACAGTATTCCAGGGAAATCTTGCAAACAAATCATTATACAAATATACTGTAATGCAGTTTAAACAGCCAGCTATTGATATTCATTCTCTTCAAACTATTAAATTAAATTAGAAATTAAACTCACAAGAAATGAAAGAACATCTAATTTCTCTTTCTTTTGGCCTGAAATTTTGACACTCACTCCAACTGTCTTTTTTTTGCTTCAGAAAGGCAGTGTGCAGCACTCCATTAAGTAAACTAATGAAAGCATGTCAATTTCAGATCATTTTATGTTGTATAAGCATCTGATTAAGTGCCTGATTAAAAGTCTACCACTGTAAGTTGACAGGTATCGACACAGTCTAGCTCCAATCTGTTTAAATGTAGATGAAAAGTTCCCAAATTAAATACATGGTATGAGGGTAAATAAGGAAAATAAACTGAAGTGGATCTGCCCAGCCCCCATCAATTCAGCCCCCCAGTCTCCTTTAGTTCTGCCCTCTAGCTTCATAGATTTATAGATTTTTAAAGTCAGAAGGAACCAGTATGATTATCTAGCCTGACCTCCTGCACAATTCAGGCCACAGAACCTTCCACCCACTCCTGCAATAGACACCTAACTATGACTGAGTCACTGAAGTCCCCAAATCATGGTTTAAAGACTTCAGGGTACCGAGAAACCACCACCAAGTGAGCCATGCCCCGTGCAACAGGGGAAGGCAAAAAAACCCCAAGGCACTTGCCAATCTGCCCTGAGGGGAAATCACCTCCTGACCCCAAATACAGTGATCAAGTAATCCCTAAACATGTGGGCAACTCTCACCAGCCAGACCCTCCCCCCCAAACAAATTCTCTGCACCAGTTCAGAACTCACCCCATCTATCATCCCATCTTAGGCCATGGGCATATTTCCCGCTTGTAGTCAAAGATCAGTTAATTGCCAAACTAGGGTGTCCCATCATACCATCCTGTTCATAAACATAAAGCTCAGTCTTGAAGCCAGCTAGGTTTTTTGCCCCACTGCTCCCCTAGGAAGGCCATTCCAAAACTTCACTCCTCTGATGGTTAGAAATCACCATCTAATTTCAAGTCTAAACATCCTGATAGCCAGCTTATATTCATTTGTTCATGCATCCATATTGGCACTGAATTTAAATAATTCCTATCCCTCCCTGGAATTTATCCTGCTGATGTATTTATACAGGACAATTATATCTCCCCTCAGCCTGCTTTTGGTTAGGCTAATCAAGCCACGCTCTTTGGGTGCGTCTACACTTACAAGTTAGGTCAACTTAAGCCTCCTTAGTTTGGGGTGGGAGGGTGTGGGGGGCTCAGAATCTGATGTAACCCTTCTGCCAGGCCAAGACAGCGGAGTTCTATATCTAGGGGGTTCCCAAACAATGTTACATCACCAATCAGCTTGAGCCCCCACCCAGTCTCCTGGGAAATCACGCACTATTCTTGGGTGCCCTTAGAAGGGCAATGCTTTCCCTCTTGCAAGCACGAATCTGAGTGTAGCACATAAAACTTTTAACAAAGACTATACAGAGGCAATAGAAAACCAGCACTGATTGGGATACAGTGTAAAGCAGGATTACCAAAATCCAGCAGACAGAACTCATTCCATCCCAATGTCCATAGAGTGTATCCTTCACTTCTTCATTACCTCCCCATACTGACCAGCATAGTTTTAGTGTCCACCTCTCAAGGGGGGGAGGGGGGGGGGCTCAGCTCTCCCCTCCAATTATCTTCTGACACCTCTGGGTCACTCATACCATCCACTGGCACTGCCCACTGACTTCACCCACACCATCTGGTGGCCACTGGCTCAAGCCACTAGTCACTCGCACTGCCTGCTCACAATATGCTCTCTTGCTGGACCTCAGTCAGCTTCTCAGTGAATTCAGCTCTTAGAGAGAATTTCATCTCTCTGGTAATTCAGCTCTAATCAAAATAACAAAAGAGACTCCAGTAAGAGTCATTAAACCTATCTTTTGACAACTGGAAGGGAGGTAGGCATTTGCCTAAAGCACAGCTCTAGCAGAGCTAATGTCTCCATACCTCCCCACTTAGACTGAAAACTAGGGTTGCTCACTTTTCCAAGTTCTCTGTTGCTAATGGTGATTTTCCCATCAGATTCTCAGTCTATAAACAGATACACAATCAAAGGGTAGCATATCATTAAAAGACAATATTTAGTCTGCAGAAGAGAAGACTGAGGGGGGATTTGATAGCAACCTTCAACTACTTGAAGGGGTGCTCCAAAGAGGAGGGAGCTAGGCTGTTCTCAGTGGTAACAGAGGACAGAACAAGGAGCGATGGTTTCAAATTACAGCTGGGGAGGTCGAGCTGGATATTAGGAAAAACTTTCTCACTAGCAGAGTGGTGAAGCATTGGAATGGGCTATCTAGGGAGGTGGTGGAATCTCCGTCTTTGGAGATATTTAAGGTCCGGTTAGATGAAACCCTGGCTGGGATGATTTAGAGGGAGTGGTCCTGCTTTTAGCAGGGGGTTGGACTAGATGACCTTATGAGGTCCCTTCCAGCCCTATGATTCTATGATTTCATTTCCCCCTTCTGCTAAAACACTAGATTCAGAGGGTCTGAATCAGCCGCACATACCATTTCCCATCATGCCCAGCCCCTGGGTGAAATTATGCTGAATATCCAATTGTACTCATGGAGATATAAGGCCCATGCAGATCAGTTGCCCACTCCCTGCTTCTCTGCTAAGCAGGAGACATGTACAGCTTTTTTAACCTTTCTTACATTGAGATTCCAGCTGGCAACAACTAAAGCCCCCATGCTAATCTCATCTCCCTGATGACCTATGCCTCCTGGGAGTGGAGGTTGGGGGGAGAGTCCTTTTTTTGTATCCCCTGGTGTCACCCAGGGCAAGACTGTGGAAGGAGCACTGGTGCAAATACATCGCTGCTCTCTCCCATCCTTTCATAGCTTCATGGATTCTAAGGCCAGAAGGGACCATTCAGTCATTTGGTCTGACCTCAGTATGGTACCGGCCAGAGACCTGCCCAAATAATTCCTAGAGCAGATTGTTTAGAAAAGCAGCTAGTCCTGATTTCAGAATTGCCAGTGATGCAGACTCTGCCACTAACCTTTTCCCCCCAAAGGCTAATTAGCCTCAGTGTGAAGAATTTGCCCCTTATTTCCAGTCTGTCTTTGCCTATGTCAAGTTCCAGTCATGGGATCATGTTATCCCTTGCTCTGAGATAGAAGAGCCCATTATTAAATATTTGTTCCCCACGTCCTCTTGAATTTAAACATCCACTGCCAGAGGAGATTGAAAAACCCCAACCGCATTGCAAGGTCAAATCCTTTCCGGCGTTTTGCAGCCATCAATGCCACAGTCAGGGCTGACGGGTCCTGTGAGCGTTTGTAGTACTAACCAAATTCCAAAGGGGTAGCCGTGTTAGTCTATTGTAGAAAGACAACAGAGTCCTGTGGCACTTTTAAAGACTAACAGATTTATTTATCGCATGAGCTTTCGTGGGAGAAGATCCCACTTCGTCAGACGCTTTGTGCCACAGGACTCTGTTGTCTGTAGTACTAACCGTTAGAGCAGGTCCCAGGTCTAGGTCTTGGAATCCCTGGAAAGAGGGAGTGAAAAGAATCTATTAGGTGATCTAATGCATTCCCCCCCTTCCACAGCTAGTAGAGGCCTGTGCCCTCTGGACTCCTAGCATGCTGGGACCACATTCTGTGACAGCTATCCTTCCCCTCTGGCAACAGCTGTTAACTTCCACTGCACCATCGGTGTATTCTGTGGTTACCCTTCATTCCTGTGCAAGCTGTGCATCACTAACAGCAGGGTAATTACCTGTAGAACAACCTACCAGGGAGGCTGTAAAACCTCCAGATCTGTGATTTCCCCCTTTGCACACACACACACACACACACACACTCCGCACGTAGCGCACAGCTTCGTTTCTCATTGATGGAAAAATTCACAGATGCTTTTGAACAATGACTTCCCACGGCTGGAATTTTTGTGGTACTCTGCTCTGCCAATGGTCCAGCCCTGCTCCCCAGGACTGGGCTACCTTGGAACTGTCCAGGTGACCAGGTCACAACCTCCTTCCCCCCATGTGTGCCAGAGAAAGGGGGAGCTTGTGGCCCACTTCAGCGGTTCATCTGCCAGCTCCCCCAGCCCTGCCTGCTACTCTGCTCATCAGGTTGCTTCATGCCACAGCCTGTCCTTGCAGCTCTGCCTGCATGCTGGGGGCAAGGTCTGGCTCCAGGGACCAGTGAAGTGATCAGCATGGGGCCAAAGTGATCACAGGTGTCCCTTGAGGCCAGGGCAGGTTACACCAGGGAAGGATCCATGGGGCTACACTGGGGAGGAATCCCTGGCAACCAATGGGAGTTATACTGCACGTGGATCTGGCCCATTTTCCCTGCCTAGCTAATGAGAGAAGGCAAGAGTAGGCTTCCACGGGTGCTGTTTCTTGGCAGCCAGCCCGGCCGTGTCCCTCTGGCGAGCACTCTTTGCTCTGCCCTCTCTGCCGCCCTGAGTCTCTGGCATTTGGAACTGCTGCGGCCAGAGTGAGTTCCAAGCCCAGTGGTGACACTGGCAATTAAGCCAATGCTGGGAGTACTGTTTGGAAAAGCTAGTGCTTGTTCCTGGGCGGTCACGCTGCGTTCGGGTGCCTAGAGTCCCTGGTGAGCTGGGCATCAGCTTGTCTGACTTTTGCTCCCCCCTCCCATGAGATCAGTTGTGCTCCTGCTGCCAAGTTCTGCTTGTGTCTTGCCTGCTTCGTAAAATCCTGTGCATCCTGGGGCAAGGTGACAGCAGCGCTTGCTGACTGAGAATAAAAGAGCAAAGGAAAAAACCCGGGGCATATCCACTAGCTGTGCTGCTATGGACTGGGCTGGGGACTCACTGTCACAGCTCTGTGCTGGAGTTTCTCTCCCCTCCCTCTGTCCATGATGGCACAGTCTGAGGGTCATTGACATGGCACGGGGCTGGCCAATGGGGCGTGCCTTTGGCCTGGACGCAGTGTTGGGTCAATGTCAAACATTTTAGATTGGGAAGAGGAACAAACTCGAATAGAAACTGAGGCTCAGAAAAGTGGCCATTAATTTTGGATGCTTCAACATTTGTATGCTTTATAATTACACCATTTACCTTGGTGGCTTCTTAGGACCATTGAAAGCACAGATGGAAAATACAGACTGGGTCACTAATATCTCTGTGTGCATGCAGACAGCAACACATGGGCATGCTTCTTCCTTTCTTCTCCCCTTTGTGTGTCTTGTCATTTAGATTCTTATCTGGAATAGGGACCAGTACAGCCTCCATCAAGGGGGGCCCTGGACCGAGGCACTCCTGTAGAGTGTGTGTGTGTCTTGCTGTCTGAGAAACCAGGGCCAGATTTTCAGAGGAAATCTGCCTCTGAGCTCTTTTGAAAATTTGGCCCCAGGTGCCTGATGCTGCTCTTGTTTCATAGGTGTAAATGGGGAGCAATGTTCCTGGGATCAGTGGGGCTCCAGCCATGTAAATGTAAGATGAGTCTGAGTGGGGAATCAGACACTAATCATGCCACGTGCTCACTCCGTGTCTGAGAGAACCCAGTGAGGTGCAGGTTTGTCATGCACATTTGTCAAGAAAAGGGCACAAGATAAAAATCATTTTCGAAATATCGCACAGAGAGGGGCGGGAGAATTCTTCTGCCCTTTTCATTTTTATCTTGTGCATCTCCCTGTGCTTCGGTAGTGGATGAGGGCTGGTGGAGTTTGCTTGAAGGTCCTTGTCCATTTCTCTAGCTGGATCTCCTGTGCTAGGCTAGCACTTTTTGGGGGGCTCCTCACTGCTGCAAGGTGCTCCATACAGCTCTATGACTGATTCATGGCAGTGCAGCCAGCCCGATATACTATGCAAATCGCACTTAGCTTATACCATGACTGCAGCAGCAGCAGGGGAGGGCAAGGAAGTAAAGGTGCTTTAGGCCACTTTTGTGCACCCTAGATTCTGAGCTGTTCCAGGGGCTTTGACTCATGGCAATCCATCTTTGCTGTCTCTGATCTGAGACACAGCCCAGAATCCTTGTAACACAATGTGGGCCACACCCCAGCCAGGTCTAAATCTAGCCCCAG
Organism: Pelusios castaneus; assembly: GCA_007922175.1. Lineage (NCBI taxonomy): Eukaryota > Metazoa > Chordata > Testudines > Pelomedusidae > Pelusios > Pelusios castaneus. The sequence continues at coordinate 6,937,829 of ML685863.1, read as the reverse complement.
GCTTCCAAATCCCCCACTCAGCTGCCACTGAACAGCAGAGGTGCTTCAGCTTGGACAGCTGGTACATTTTTGCAGCAAAAGTTGCTTAGGCCCCTCTGTTTCTCCTTCTGGGCACATGTTTCTGTAAACCTCACTAGACCGCAAAAAATCTGCCCCCTAAGTGACTTGGTCTAGGTCTAGGTCATTGGGGAGAATGCCCTGGAGGGCCTGAATCACAAAATCATGTGTCCGACTCCCACCAAGTTTCTAAATAAATACAGTCTCCTCTCTGCAAACAATCTCACACTGCAATCCAAGCCCAACAGAGGATTGTTCTGAGGGTAATTGGATGAGCTATCCTTAAGGCACAAGACTTTGGAGACAGTGCTGGGATTCGGGAGGTTTTATTTTTTAAAATGATGTCTTTATTTTGGAAGTTTAAATAGTTTTAAAAACCCAGCCATGTAAATATCACAGACTAAAATAATAATGACAACAGTGAGCTTTGAGTTAGAGAGATGATGCAGAGCAATATCACCACTGGATCACTCTATGTAACCGTGTGTTGCCATGTTAGAGAGTGAGCACTCATGGCATGTTTCTAGTGATTTTATTAAATTGAGTGATAGCTCTGATTACACATATTTTAACAAACCTGGTACGTCTAACAAAGGTTAATACTTTAAAAATGTGGACAATTGTGCAGGGTTTTTTTTGCAAGTGTGAGTTTATCTTGTGCGAGTGCTGAATAAATGGTAACCAAATCTCAAAGTATCCCTGTATCTATTTCACTGGGAACATAACTGATGTACCAATTTTTCCATAACAACCACCTCCTGTATTATTTTAATCATTTCTCTAGAGTTGAGCTATTTTTCTTTTTCCAAGGGAGACTGTCTCTGAGCAGCTATTAGCGGATGAAAGATTAATTCTTCATTTTTTCTTGTGTAACCATTTCCACTGGGAAGCTCCAAAAGCATTACCAAATGATTGTTTGGAATAAAGTTCCAACCATTTGTGGTACGTGGTTACAGATCACAGCCCAGTGCTCTTTAAAGACTAACCACCATAAATGTATAAAAGTCTCTTCTTTCAACACAATTTTGCCAACATCTATCTATCTATCTATCTATCTATCTATCTATCTATCTATCTATCACTTGACAAGTGGGAAGTACCACTTAAACATCTTTTTTTTTTTTGGTGCTATAGACTGAGGTTGCTGGTCCTCTTTTCCCAATCAAACCCCAGTCTTCTGGGACAATTTGTCCGTCCCGCTCCTTTCCCCAGTGTGTCGTATTTGGACATTTTTTTGTTAGGAAAGTTGTCTGCAAACATTGATCTAAATTAGCTGTAATTTGGTTTGTTTCCTAACTGACCAGTTGCCATTGCTTCTATTAGAGTTGGCATTTTGTATAAAACAGCTTTTCTAGAAAGCTGAGAAACATAGTGCCTGGCTTTAAAGTACTGGTACCATGGGAGAGCGGCCAGTTAATATTAGAAGAGTTTCTTTAATGAATAGCTTGCTGCAGTACTTTTTTTGGTAAAAAAAAAAGTGCCAGTACTCAGTCAGGGGACCTGGGGCTGCCAGCGGCAGTGGCAGGAGCTGGAGCCGCATCTCTGTGAAAAAAAAGGTGCCAGTACTCAGTACCCCTGAGTATCATCACAAAAAAAGCCCCGGCTTGCTGACTGTATCCCATGGCTTTCCCAGACTTTAAAGTTCTCTGGTTTGTGATTTGGGTTAGTGCTAGTCCACACTGAAAATTTACAGCAGCACAGTTATATTGGTACAGCTGTAAGTTTTAAGTGTGGACTAGCTCTAACCCAAATAAACAAACCGGAGACAGCTGTGCCGCTGTAAGGGGGCTTATGTGGCCATGTTGTAAGCCAGCAGAGGTAGCTATTTTGGGAGAAGAACATCTCCCGCTGACATAGCGCTGGCCACACAAGAGCTTATGCCAGAAAAATGTATGTCACTTGGGGGGAGGGGTGGGTTTCATGCCTCTGAGCGACAAAAGTTCTGCCAGCATTAAGCGCTAATAAAGACAAAGTCTGAAGATCTGGATTGTTTGCAATAGTTGTTATTGGCAAAGGAAAAGAATTTATTTTGTCTCTAGTTCTATTCCAAACCCACAGAGTAGCCTTTGCTAAAGGGCGTGTATACATTTCTGGAGGATATGATTTTTTAATTCATCCATGGTAGCCTAGCTTTGTTTACACTGCTATGATTTCCTTGTTCAGTAAAGATCCAGTGTTTGATTGGGTTAGAAGATCCCCCAATCCACTACCACATTGAACTGGCTGGCAGTGGCTTCAGAGTACCATAGAATATTCAGAGCTGCTAGTCCATCCTACCTGATAGGTCTGTCAACAGTATCTACATTACTCTGTTCTTATCCCATATAAATTCTAACAACATTCTCTGTATTCCTGGTGGCGTTTTATCTGGGATGACTCCAAAAGATTTTAAATCAAGAAAGATAGAGCAAAATGTTTATTTCAACTGTGGCTGTCTTTTCTAACTAAGAAATTGCATTCTTTCCCCAGCACTTCAGATCTTTTTTCATTTGCTGACATAGATCATAGATCTCTTCTGAAGAGTTGAATTCCCAGGTATCTTTTAGAATGTGTTGCCTGTTGGCATCTAATGTTTTCCAGAGGAATGATGTCTCAGAATCTGGCAAATGCACAGCTAGCATTTCAGATTTGGCATCATTTATTACATTCAAATGAAGCACTTTCCCAAAGTCCTGGATTTCTTTCTATACAAATTTTAGGAATTTTTTTTTTAGTTAAATAAAAATAGTATTCTATCATCTGCATACAAAAGTATATTCTGATGTGTTTCTGCAAGTTTTATTCTTGTGATGGATTCATCATTCCCCATCCTCTATGCATCAGGCTGCATGGCCTGTGCAAAAAGTTAAGACGACCTGGACACTCCTGCCTCATCCTACTGTGTGAGTGTAATGTTCCCCTCCCAGAATCTGGTTCTGGGGTGCCACTGTACCTCCCCTATCACCCCCTTCTGGACCCCAACTTACCTCGCTCTGCCAGGTGGCTACCCATTCCTGGGTCAGCTCACACCAGACTCCTGCGTGTAATCGATCCCAGACAGTGTGTGTACGCTCTACAGCCACTCAGGAGATGGTCCCCAGCAAGCACCCTTAGCCCCAGATACCACACCGGGAACTTCTGTCCTGCAGGGATTGGGACCCTTCCCAGATACCTGTAGGTTCATAGACTCCAGTTTGCCAGTTTATAAAAAAAACTGGAATGCCCCAGCTTTGCTTATTCACACTCTCTAAAGTTCACATAGCTTTAGATAAAACAAACACTAGTTTAGTGATTAGAATATGATTTTAAGTGAGTATATAGCAAATCTATGAACAAATTATTTAATAAAGCAGTCAGGAGTTACCACTAGCTAATGAAAATATGAAACGCATTCTAACCTAACATCACTACTACAATTATGCTCAGCTCACCACTCAAATTTGGCTATGATGGTTTGCAGTTGGTCTCTGCTTCTCCATAGGCAGGGCCCAAACTTTCTTGTAGACGGAGCTATTTCAAGATAGTGTTTCCCTGGCAAAAAGCCTCTAACAGTTCCAGGTGTGTGTACTTGCTTCCAAACCCTGCTTCCCTCCTCCTTCTTCTTCCAGGTAATCTTCTTTGTTCAGAAAGGGTGGGAGATCTCCCCCTTTCCAGTCAAGGCACTACAGACATTTAGCTAGCCCAGGGGTCTGCAACCCAAAAGATAGGAAGAGCCATTTTTGAAAATTCCTTCAATAACAAAGTGTTTTGAGAGCCACAATGGGTGTAGCCTCCTGGTGGGAGGTGCAGGGAGGTGATCCAGGATTTCTGCTGCAGGGTCCCCTTATGCAGGGGGGGGGAAGCCTGGAGCTTGGCATGGCTACCCGTGGGGTCCCTGGTGGCTGGGGGAAGCCCAGAGCCAGGCATGGGCCTCCTGCAGGGTACCCCGGTGGTTGGGGGAGCCCAGAGCCGCAAGGGGGCAGCCAAAGAGCCACATGTGGCTCCAGAGCCACAGGTTGCAGACCCCTGAGCTAGCCTATTGTCATTGTTATTTTCTCTGGATGTGTGCTTGCAGCACTGACTGGGAGACATCTCTGCCTGCCTGCCGCCCCCCTGAGCCATGTGAAATACATGGGAACATGTTTCACATCTGTACACATATGATGCTGCAGGAAACCTGATATCAGAGCAGTACTGCAGAACATGTTATGTGCATTCATAAAGGAACCTCTTGCATGGGATATTTGGCACCAAACCATACAATTACATTGCAAAAGTGAACAGAAAAGTTACACAGATCATACCCTGGGGGGCATCCTGTCACAGTGATTCAACAGGGAAATTTCACCCTGTTACTTAACCTTGCTACTTCTGGCCTGGAGTAAGGAGCAGTTATCCATTTACAGACCGGGGGCCACTGTCCCTACGAGACAGGATTTGAAATAGAAAGCTCCACTTTTTTGTATCAAAAGCTTTCTCTGTATCAAATGATATAAAAAGAAATGGATCGGTTTTTGAGCTGACATTATGGATGATTTCATGAACTCTCTGAATACGTCTGACATTTGTCTCTCCTTAATGAATCTGGTCTGACCAGAGTTTATGTGAACTGAAAACACAGACTACAGCTGGGTAGCTAGCATTTTGCTAAAATCTTTATGTTAAGATTCAGCAGTGATACAGGTCTTTAAGAGCTAGACAAGGAATATTCTGTGGCCTGTGTTATACAGGAGGTCAGAATAGTTGATCCCTTCTCACTTTGGAATCCATAAATCAAGGATCATTTCCAACATTAGGGAGAACAACCGTAGTTGATTTAATAGGTTGTGGAAGTTCCTCCCCTAGAAGAATGACACGGAAGGTATTTCTCAAGGGACCCACAAATACCCCTTAAATATGCAGCTGGAATGCTATTGGATCCTGGAGTTTTACCACTTCTTATGTTTGTTATTGCCTTTAAGATTTCTTCTTCTGTTATTTCTTTATCTCAAGTTCCAAGTTCTCAATTTTATTGATCTTTGGCAAGCCCGCTACTTCCAGATATATCTGAATAACTTCAGAGTATATGTTCCCTCTCATGCAGTTTCAACACCACGTCTCTTTCTCTGCTCCATAGTGCCAAAAGGCTCTGAAACTCTGTCTCTCCCTCACTTGCTTTTCTTAGGTCAGTCCCTACTGGCACAATGACTCGCTCTTCCAAGTCAGGAACTCCCTTCTTTACTGCTAAAAGAATGCCTGTCAGATCTTCTTGCATGACCTTAAACTCAGACATGTCTGCTTTGGTAGCTGTTTGGTTTTCTTCAGCCCTGACATTTCTGCCTGATTTACCTGCCATGTGTTCACTTAGTGTCATTCCCATCTCCTCACGGCAAGCTGGAAACACTCTTCTGAGGGAGGTATCGTTTTCAATTTTCAGATGTTTAGGAGAATCCATTCTCTGCACTTCTGAGCACCCATTTTTGGGAGAGTTTTTCAGGTTTCAGGGCATCGCAGGAGGCAGGTTACTTTGCTATCCAGCTATTAGCTGCATGTGTATGCTGTTCCAGCTCTGTGTGGATAGCCGTTACAGCAGACCATGATTGGATTGCCCAATAAGGCCACAGATCCCTTTCAGTAATTGAGGCACCAGGCCTGTTATCCTGGTCCCCATGTCTCAGGCTCTCATACCTCTCAGAGCTCAAGCTTCAGGTAGCCATGTCAGTGGGGCTGCCCACTGGTCTCCAGTGCTCCTGGGCTTTTAATTCCTGAAAATTGTCCTCACACTTATTTTGGTCCACTCCTAAAAGGATATTATTCCCTCCCCCCACAGCACACACACTGGAATGTTGTGCACTAAGGTGCTATGAGAATAGGGCCCAGAGCTATTTGGACAAAGTTGTAGCACACAGGTTTTATTTATCAACGAGTCAAGATAGCTGCCTGGGTTTCTGACATTTTAGTAGCCCCATTTTAAAAGGATCCGTTCTCTGCATTCCTGCTGGGATTTTTGGTCTGGGAAGAGACGTTATTTTACATGGGACTTCTCCCTGCCGTGCACCGACTGAGATTCTAATGGCGCACTGGGCTGCACTAGTAGGAGTGTTGCCAGCAGACGGAGGGAAGTGATTATTCCCCTCTATTCAGCGCTAGTAAGGCCACATTTGGAGTATTGTGTCCAGTTTTGGGCTTCCCACTAAAGGAAGGTTGTGGACAAATTGGAGAGAGTCCAGCAGAGGGTAATGAAAATGATCTGGGGACTGGAGCACATGATTTGAGGAGAGGCTGAGAATCTGGCGGGTTTAGTCTGCAGAAGAGAAGAATGAGGGGGGGCTTTCAATTACCTGAAAGTGGGGGGCGGTCCAGGGAGGATGGAGTTAGACTGTTCTCAATGGTGGCAGACGACAGAACTAGGAGTAAGGGTCTCAAGTTGTGGAGGGGGAGGTCTAGGTGGAATATTAGGAAGAAGTTTTCCACTCAGAGGGTGGTGAAGCACTGGAATGGGTTACCTAAGGAGGTGGTGGAATCTCCATGTTTAGAAGTTTTTAAGGCCTGGCTTGACAAAGGCCTGGCTGGGATTTAGTTGGGGTTGGTCCTGCTTTGCGCAGGGGGGGGAACTAGATGACAAGGCAAAGGAGCTGAGAGGAACAAGTGGCAGGTGCAGGACCCTTGGGAGAGGGGGCAGAGCAAGGGAAGAAAGAAGTGGAGTGTGGGGGGGGCTGAGAAGTGTAAGCAGCAGGTGGGGGTGTTTTCAGGGGAGGGGAAGGACCAGCATGGGTGGGGCAGGTCCTGGGGGGAGGGGCAAAGATGGAGGTGGCTCCGGGGTGGAGTGTGGGTGGAGCACAGTTGAGGAGGCTTTGAAGGGAGATGGCTGAGCAGATGGAACCTCAGGGTGGAACCAGCAAGAGGCACCCACCTCCTGTGCCTCCCTCCCAGCTGCTAACACGTCCCTCTCCTGTCCTGGCCTATCGCTGCTCCTTCACCTGCTCGTCCAAGGGGTCTTGTCCTGTCTTCCTTACTGGTTCCCTTCCCCCAGCCTGCCTGTCCCGTCCTTCCCCTGGCTAGTTTCAGAGAGTCCAAGGCCAGATCAAGTCCGACTCCCACAGCCTGGCTTAGCCCAGTAATCCCAAGAGCAGAATTCACATCCAATCCTGATTTTGAAAAGGTCAGTGATGGAGAAACCACACACACAAACTCGGCCCCCCCCCCCCCCCCCCAGTAGCTGCTCCAGGACTTGCCAGGTCTCTGGCTCCATTCCTTCCTGATCCCTGCTCCTGCTGTGTGCCCAGCCACTGCCTCTTCACCCCTCGCCAGCCTGGCATTAGTTGTGGTCCCAGCCACAGCCTTGCAGGGTGAGTGAGAGAGGTCGGGGGATATGTGCTGGGCAGGAAAGGGTCCTGCTTCTGGCTCGAAGCAAGGGCAGCCAGGCAAGAAGTCTGGGTACCGAAAAGCCTCAGCTAAGAGGAAATGGTGACTGTATGACCCAGCACCAGCGCCTTCCCCAGTGGTGACCCCACTCTCTCTCTTCCCTCAGGTGCGGGCCAGCGCCATTGCGCAGGATGCCGACCAGAACTATGACTACGCCAGCAACAGTGTCATCCTGCACCTGGATGCCGGCGACGAGGTCTTCATCAAACTGGACGGCGGCAAAGCACACGGGGGCAACAACAACAAATACAGCACATTCTCGGGCTTCATCATCTACTCGGACTGAGCTTGCCGCCCACCTCATCATTGCCATGCAGACGGGGAAGGGTCCCTGGGCAGGGCCCATCCCTAGGGCCTGGGCTGGGGAGCCCTGCCACATGGAGTACTGGGGAGGGTGTCCACCTGCCAACAGTGAGACTCATTCACCTGCCCCTCCTTCCTTCCCTTCCCTTCCCATTTCTTCCCTTCCAATCCCAACAGCCACATGGCACCTGGAGATCCCTCTCCCATCCCTCCAACAGCCATGACCTCATATAGCCGTGCAGGTCGCGTTCCATCCTCCCGATGACCATGTTGTCTCCCCACAACCTCCATGATGGTCACATGCCCCCCCAAGTCCCATTCAACCCCCCCGACAGTCATACAGCCCCCATGAACTTCCCAATGGCCATGCAGCCCCCCATAAACCCCTTTCCACCCCCTACCTGAGATCTGTGGCCCCCCATGAATTTTGTTCCCCTGATGGCCTCTGAGCTCCCTATGAGCTTTGACCCCTTCAGTCCCACCGTTGGCCACATGACCCACAGAGGCTCCCCAATGGTCTCGCAGCCCCCTTGAGCTCCAGTTGCTCACATCCTATCAGCACAGCACCTGTGGCTTACCCTCAGTCTTGGGGAGGAGGTCAGCAGGGAAGATGCTGGGGAAAGGCGGGAGTGAAAGGGGGCCACCATCATATAACATGACCTGTCACTAGCCCAACCCCTTAGACCTCTCACCAGCACATTGGGTTTTAAGCACACTTGGTGCTGGTGCCCTCCCCACTCTTCCCCACTTGGTGCTCACGTCCTCCGCTTCCCCCCACTCAGTGCCCATGCCCTCCTCTCCCCCTCCACTCAGCACCCATGTTCTTCCCTACCCCCCACTTTTCTGCCTGTGCCCTCCCTTTGCCTTCCACCCATCGCCTGTATTCTCTGCTCCCCTCACTTGGCACACAGGCCTTTACTTTGCCTCCTGCTTCCATTGGCTTCCTCCCACAATGAGTAGAGATGGGTGGGGGGGCCGCAGGGTGCTCCCAGATCTCTGCTGTTCCCTGGTTCCATCTTTGCCCTGGGGGCAGGTGGGATCCTCGCTGGGCCCTGGTAGGGCACAGGGATGAGCACTGGTACCAGCCTGGCAGGAGGGCGACTGCTTCTGGGCAGTCAGCAGCTCATCCCCTCCTGCTGGCTTGGATGTTGGGTCTTCCCAGACCTTCCCATGTTACAATCCTTGCTGGGGGGCCAGGGCCTCCACCCAGGATATACATATATATAGGATTTGTTAATATTTTGGGGGTCCTCCCCTAGGGAGGCCTGCAGGGTACCAGGTCTTGCAGCCCCCTGCCACAAAGAATCAGAGGGGTAGTCCACACCACCATGGGTGCACCAGCCTCCCTTTGGCACAAGCCCTTTGGTGCAGGCCCAGCGAGGGTCCCAGCCATGCCAATCCCTTCTCTGCCACCCATCTTGTCACCAGTGCTGGGATATGGGGCTGGGGGCCCAGGGTGTGTGTGTGGAGAATGATTTTCTTACCAATATAAGAGCAAATCTGTGGTAAATAAGCGCTGTGACCTCTCCACGCCTGGTCTCTTCTTCCAGATGCTGATCTCCAAGGACTTGGCCGTTCCACCTCAGGGACAGGGTGAGGAGCAGGCAGGCAGGTCGGGGGGGATGCCAGATGTGACCTGAGTTGCCTAGGGTAGCTCACACTGAAAATAACAAGGTCAATACAGGCTGCAAAAGGAGGATAGATTCTCCCAGAATTGGTGGTCACAACAGAAGTTATATTCACCAGCCAGTCACAAATAGTGGTCATGATTCCCCACTCCAGTTATTAAGAAGCTAAAACAAGAAGTTACACAGCCCCCTTTATTGCATTTCAGTCTCAGGCTCCCAGTCAGCAGCTAGGTCCAGTGAGGTGAGAAGTTATTTAAAACTCTGCTCACTGTACAACATGTTCTTCTGAGCTCCAAAGGGCCAACCACATTACCAGATTTAAAATGTTTATTAAAACTAATGTTAAAATTATCTAATGAACAAGTTAAGGGAAGAGTTTCTATACATCTGGGTATAATGCTTAAATTATTCAAAAGTACAGCGATTTTGGTTTAAAAGTCATAAAATACATGTAGTACATAGGCTGCAGTGTCCCAAATTAAGGTTAATACATTTAGCAATACAGTTAAAATATTAGCATCCAAATATTCAGGTACATCACTCCTAAAAACGTTACTAGGAGTAGCTTCTGGAAAGCCAATATAGCAATCACCTGTCCCTCGGTGATGGAGGTTTTTAGGAGAGATTGTCTCTCAGTAAACACAACCCAACAGAAAAGTCTTTCAGTTCCTTTCCTGGTATCGCTTCTCAATGCCACTCTGGTTCATTTCTTCTGGTACTGCTGATGTCCAGCGATGTGTTCTAAAGAGATGTCCCTTGACATCTGATGGCATCTGACACCATGAGTCACTGCACCAACCGAGCGTAGTACTGATCAGTTCCTCTACCCGCAAGACGCTCTCGTTACTGGGATCCCATGCGCCGAGGCTCCGCCGATCAGTGTGTGTGTTGGAACCCCGTAGCCCCTTCCTCTGAAGGCATCAGCTAGAGGGCCGATTTCTCCTCCATTGAAGCTCAGGCTCCAGAGGAAGGGCACTGGGTCACTGGTGTAGAGATGCCCTCAGCAAGCCAGAGCACAAAGCCCAGCAGAAAGTGGCTGTGGCCTGGCACTGCTGGTTGCTGGCTCACGTGGTAAAACCATTGACAGCAGTGGAGGCTCTGGCTCTCTGAGTGGACTGGAAGTGGCTGAAGGTGGCTCCATCCACTGGCTCTTGCTCACCGCTGTAAAATGAGCTGTGGCTTGTAATGGTGTTCCCTGAGACAGAGGCTCACATCACAGAAGCCACTACCCCAAATGGAACCCAGCTGAGAGGCCCATGAGGGAATTAGCCACAGGGACATAGCTGCCACTGTGCTCCTTCAGGCACCCCTGAGTGGGAGGCTGTCAGGGGTGCTGCACCTGCTCTGGGATGGAGAGGGGCCCTCCCACTCCTGAGATGGCAGGAAGGCACCTTATGCCAGCACTAAACCTGTGTCCTCTAAGACAACTATGGAATGAAGTTGGGATTCAATGAGCTGCCTTCTGGACAGGCCTACCTCACCCTAACCAGTGGGCTGAGCATTCTGCTTCTCAGTCCTTCATCACACGGTGTGATCCACCACCCGTCCAATCCCCGTACACACCCATTATCTCCCTCATGCCCTCACAATCCACACTGTGATGATCTGCACTGGGTTGATGTAGCTCTTCATAGCGGTATGGTTGCAGGGACAAATCTCACCCTATGATTTGGGGGTCATGGTCCTCTATGGCTAGTAGACGTTGTGGGGGCACAAGACTCAGCACTAACTGGAATGGCTTGCTCCACAGGTAGTAACCCAAGGCCTCCACAGCCCATTCTGCCACTATTGCATTGATTAGGCAGCTGCTAGGGAAACGGGGTCCTGCTAAGACATAGGACAGGTGTGCCCCTCCTCTGAGACTTGTGGCACTGATGTGGCCATTTCTAAAATAAGAAGTTTTGAAAAGTTGGGGTGAAATAAAATGGGTTCCTGGAGTTGCCTTTCTTTAGTGCCCAGAGGGCCTTGTCGCCAGCCCTCCCAGGCACAGCATCTTTTATTATGTCTGTTATAGGTGCAACAATCATGACAAAGTCAGGTGTGAATCACATGGAGTACCCAGGAAGCAGTGTTCTTGTTTCTTCATAGGGGATCAGACATTCTGACAAGGTCTTTCCCTTCCCTCTTAATGTCCATCTCCCAGGCAGTTCACTTGCTGGTTGGCTAATAGACATTGAACCAGGTTATCTGTCAGTCTGCCCTCGTGGGAATGCCTGTAGGATGGCTCTAGAATCCTAGGGCTGGAAGGGACCTCATGAGGTCATCTGGTCCAACCTCCTGCTAAAAGCAGGACCACTCCCACTGAATCACCCCAGCCAGGGTTTTGTCTAACTCTAACCGGATCTTAAATATCTCCAAAGACGGAGATTCCACCCCCACCCCCCAGTAACCCATTCCAATGCTTCACCACCATCTTAGTGAGAAAGTTTTTCCTAATATCCAAGCTCGATCTCCCCAGCTGTAATTTGAAACCATTGCTCCTTGTTCTGCCCTCTGTTACTACCGAGAACAGCCTAGCTCCCTCCTCTTTGGAGCACCCCTTCAAATAGTTGAAGGTTTCTATCAAATCCTCCCCCTCCCCCCAGTCTTCTCTTCTGTAGACTAAATAAGCCTTGTTCCTTCAGTCTCTCCTCGTAAGTCATGTGCCCCAGTCCCCGAATCATTTTCGTTGCCCTCCGCTGGACTCTTTCTAATTTGTCCACATCCTTTCTGTAGTGGGGAGCCCAAAACTGAACACAGTATTCCAGATGCGGCCTCACCAGTGCCGAATAGAGGGGAATAATCACATCCCTCGATCTGCTGGCAACGCTCCCACTGATGCAGCCCAATATGCCATTGGCCTTTTTGGCAACAAGAGCACACTGTTGACTCATATCCAGCTTCCTGTCCACCATAACCCCCAGGTCCTTTTCTACAGCGCTGCTACTTAGCCGACCGGTCCCCAGCCTGTAGCAGTGCATGGGATTTTTCCGTCCTAAGTGCAGGACTTTGCACTTGTCTCTGTTGAACCTCATGAGATTTCTTTTGGCCCAGTGCTCCAATTTGTCTAAGTCTCCCTGAATCCTGTCCCTGCCCTCCAGCATGTCTACCATTCCCCCTAGCTTGGTGTCATCCGCAAACTTACTAAGCATGCAATCTATCCCATCATCCAGATCATTAATGAAGATGTTGAACCGAACTGGCCGCAGGACCGACCTCCTCGGCACTCCACTCATTACTGGTTGTCAACTAGACATTGAGCTATTGATTCCTACCCGCTGAGCCCGTTGATCTAGCCAGTTTTCTATCCACCTTACGGTCCACTCATCCAACCCATACTTCCTTAACTTGCTGACGAGAATGCTGTGGGAAACAGTATCAAAAGCCTTGCTAAAGTCAAGGTATACCACATCAACGGCTCTTCCCGCATCCACAAATCCAGTCATCTCATCATAGAAGGCAATCAGGTTGGTCAGGCACGATTTGCCCTTGGTGAATCCATGCTGACTGTTCCTGATCACTCTATTTTCCTCCAAGTGTTTCAGGATGGATTCTTTGAGGACCTGCTCCATGATTATTCCAGGGATTGAGGTGAGGCTGATGGGTCTGTAGTTCCCCAGATGCTCCTTCTTCCCTCTGTATGTGGTTGTCTCATTGCTCACTGTAGATGATGATATCAGCAATGTAAGCAGCTGTACAGTGACTGCATGGGTGCAATACTTTAATCCATTAACCTCTGGAACACAGCCCCAGCCCCATGCAGACCGAAGGGCATGGTTCTAAACTGGAAAAAGAACAGAGGTGTATAGAAGGATGTCTTTTCCCTGTATTCAGGGGCAATGGGAATCTGTCAGTACCCCTTGAGTGAGTAGATACACAGGTGGCATTGCCCAACTTCTCCATCACTCTGTTGATCCACAGGCATTGAACATGTATATTGAATGTGGATATTGCCCTTACTTTTTGAAAATCTACGCAGAACCGTGTTGAGCCGTCTTGTTTGGTTGCAAGCACTCGTGGACTTCCCCACTCAGTGCATGACTCCTCAGTGACACCCCCACACACACACCTGCAGCCAGCATGTTCTATAGCTCTTGTGGCACAAGCTCCTGTGGCTTTTCAGATAACGGTGGCACACTTTCACACACACACTATGCCGTGGTTGTGTCTCTATGCACTAGAATTCTAGGTGCGCCTGACTGGGTGTGGCTGAAAACATGGAGGAGAACATGCTGAAGGGTTTGTATCTGCTGTCCCTGTTTTGGTCAGAAGCCTTTCCCAACCAATATGGTCCCTGACATGGAGTCCAAGCGTGGGCTCATGGGGGGAATAGAGAGATGAAGGGTCCCTCCCGTTCTTTCCATGCCTTCAGTAAGTTGACATGATATATTTGGGTGACTTTCCCCTTTGTGGGCTGCCAAACATCTTAGTCTATGATCACTATTTCAAAGGGCCCTTCCACCAGGTCAACAGCTTGGCCTTGAAGAGAGGTGGAAGAAGTAGCACATGGTCCCCAACTGGAATTCGCAGATATGGGAACCCTTGTTACAATTCTTCTCCTGGTTTTGTTGCACCTTCAGCAAGTTTTGCTTTGCAAACTCACCCAGACTTTCTCTCTTCAACACAATACACACTATACGGAGTTGGTGGACCTTGACTTTCATCCATCCTTCCCATCCCATGTTTCACAAATCAGATCTAATATTCCTCAGGGTTGTCTCCCATACAATAACTCAAATGGGGAAAATCCTGGAGAAACTTAGGGAACTTCCCATATGAAAAACAGAAAGGAGGGTAGGAGCTGATCACAGTAATGAGGCATGGAGGCCACTGACTTCTTTAGCATCTCTTTCAAGGGATTATTAAAATGCTCCATGAGCCTGGCAATCTGTGGGTGATAAACAGATGTCTTAGGTCTTTCATCTTCACAAATGACCAGCTCATTACATTAAGTGGGATATCAAGTTGGTTTCCTGGTCAGTGTTTCTCTCTTTAGGAATCCCTACCCAGGCGAATACTTTCATCAGCTCAGTGCGATGATATCACTTTGGGGAGCAGAAGGGAAGCGTGTAGCACGGTCAGCATCATTAAGCTGTATTGGTGCTCTGCAGTGCTTTTTTCCAGGAAGTCTATTAAATCCATCCTGATCTGTTTGAATAGAGTCCACATGAAAGGAAGGGGCAGTAGAGGAGTCTTAGGGACCTTCCCTATATTCGCCCACTGACATTCAGGGCATGAAGTGCAATAGTCTCATACTTCCTGGTGGACACCTAGCCAACAGACTCTCAGGGGCATCCATTTCAGTGTTTGCCCCTGCCTGAAATGTCCTCTGCAGTTTATTGTAAGGTCTAACTTAAACACCTTGCTTAGGAACAAGGAGTTGCTCCCTGACTTCCCCAGTCTATAGGTCTTCACCATGCTAGCCTATGACCTCGCTCTTCCACCTGAGGCCACTCTGCTTCCATCCCCTCCTTCACCAGAGACACGAACCCCTTTCTGTAACTGGAGGAGCCTCACCACACCTGGCCCAATCTGCTAGCCCCAAACCGCCCCAAGTCCCAGCCTGCCAGTCAGCTGAGCTGCTGGCCACAGCCCTAGACAACCCAAGCACTGTGCAGCCCTGGAGCACCAGCTGGGCATGCAGGTGCAGGCCATGGATGTTAATAAGGTCAGCAAAGCTGCGCTATGGATATCACTGGTAAATTTGACCAGTCAATGCATTCTTCCCTTTAGCCACAAGAGGGAGCAGTGTTTAACAGGGCAGAGTCAATTTTTAACCAAGACAGCTGTGGAAATCACATTTATCGAGCTGTGTGAGGTGACTTCATGAGCCCCTCAGAGCATATTTCTCATTACTTGTCTCAGCTGCCCAGTAGAAGTAGCACTCCTGTCCATGGGGGATGCCACTTTGAACAGGTCACCTGTTAGTCATTGAGAATTCTTTCCCTTCTACTCATTCATCCACTAATTAGCCAGGCAATCCATAGCATGCTCTCAGCCCATAGCTGTCTCCTTTACATCCCCACCCTTTTTGATAGCTTCCTAACTGGACAGTATCACCTGCCTTTTGTCAGCTAAACACTCTTCCATGTCGCTGCTCCAGTGGAATGGGGATCGCTTCCACGTCCACCGGAACACAGATCGCGGCCATGGGATGCCCTGCAAGGGAGGGATGCCCTGGCAAGCGAGGCCTGCTGCAACTGCAGGGACAGGAATCTTCCATGAAAGGAAGGGGAAGCATAGCCTCACAGGCGCATCCCTGCTTGCTGAGAGTGGAAGTGCATAAAGCAGGCCATTCTCCACTAGGACAGTTAGCCCACTGATCCGAGGCCTAGGCTCACGCACACAGCACTGTGCTAATTGTGGGTGGGTTCATTAAGCCCTGGGCCTGCTAAGACTAAGCCAAGAACAGGCCTTGGGTAAATAAGTGATTCCCCCAGTTAGCAACAAAACCGACTCACAAGCCAGGATTAGTCATTCCTGAATGGCCACGTTCACTCCAGCAGCCACTAGTGGCTCCCCAGCTGCTATCCTGGACTTCCAAGGTACATCTGTGCTGCAGTAAAAGACCTGCAGCATGGCCATGGCTGGCCCAGGGCAGCTGATTTGGGCCCGGCCACAGGGCTCCGGCTGCAGGGTTAAAAACTGTAATGTAGATGTTTGGACTTGGGTGAGAGCAAGGGTCTGAGACCCTGTGGGGAGGAGGGTCTTAGAGCCTCAGCCCCACCCCAATGTCTGCACTGCAATCTTTAATCCTTCAGGGAAAGCCCCACGGGCCTGAGTCAATTGACCCAGGGTCTGGGATTCAGTGTCAATGGACCTCCAGAGACCAAACAGCCAGACTTGTGTTACTGGCTGGGCCCAGTTCTTCTGCATTCAGCTACATAACGGGTGCACCTTTGGTTTTGGGTGTCCTGCCCCTTAAATCTCGCAGGCTGTGGCTGTGGCCCAGAGGAGGTGAGCAGAGCTAAGAGCTCTGGCTTGTTTCTTTTATTGTTATTCCTTTGAGGCTGGAGGCAGTGAGTTGCTCCTCAGGGACTGAATCATACCAGCCATAGCTGCCTCCCCATTCCACTCCCCACCCCAACCTGTCAACCCAGGGCAATGGGGCTGTCTGCCTCCCTTCCGGCTTTTTCCCAAGCTTTCCTCCTCCCATCAGCTCCCTAGATCTCATCATCCCCATCATACAGACGGCAAAATGACTTGCCCAGGGTCACCCACTGAGTCAGTGGCAAGAACAGAACCTAAGTCTCCTGGCTGCCACACCAGAGCCCTCCGCACCAGCTGTGTTGCCCCTCTGAGCTGAGCTCTTCACATTAGGCTGCTCCTGCCACATGGCTGAGGAGACGCGGGGGTGGGGGGAATGCAAAGCCGGCGCTGCCCTGGATATGGCAAACAAAGGAGAATCCTCGAAGCCAGGGGTGGGAAAGGCCAGCAGGGCGCAGGCTGGAAAGGCAGCAGTCAGGGACTCCAAAGCACTGGGCGGAGGTGGGGAAAGCATTAGCCTATTGTGCAGAGGGGAAGCAACTTGGTGTGGTCACTGAGTGGGACAACAGCAAGGCCAGGAGCCCTGACAGCCAGTTCAGCCACCAGACCATGCTCCCGCCCGGAGCCAGGGCAGGAACCAGATCCTGGCTCTCAGCCCCCTCCTCAATCCACAGCACAGCCAGTGAGTGGCACAGCCAGACCAGCCTCCACATCTCTGGGGAGCTGCCAGTGCCCCGCCCACTGGGTGACGCTGCACGATGGACTGGTTGCTCCGTTGCTGGGCCGCTTTGTCCAGCTGGCAACAAGAAGCGTCCTACCACCGTGGCCTGCAGCTCAGTGTCTGCACCCGGGGAATGAGCGGCTAGACCTTGCTGCTGACATGGCAATGAGAAGGGCATCGGGGCTAGGAATGCAGTCCATCCGCCAGCACCGCCAGCCCGATGTTAAACTGACCAGACAGCCTGGGCTTTGCCATCTGTCCCCAGGAGCTCCAGGCTGTCAGATGTGTCCTGAGCAGGCTCGGGCCAGCTGGGGGCCCACGCAGAGGCTTCAAGGACTGGGAGGAGCGAGGCAGGAGAGGCCAGGCACTGAGGATTCAGGCTTTGAGGGTGTGACCCCTGCTGGGTGCAGATAGGATGAGGCTCCCTTGTTAGGGACTGTGTGGAAAACTCTTCCGCTGCTGCACTTTCTGGGAAGAAGCACCGTGGAAGGAGCTTTCAGCTTGGCTGATGGCCACATAGACAGCTCCTGATTTAGCCTGGGCCTCTCCCAGATGCTTCTGCCTCTACCCCCACCGTCACGCCCCATCACACTTCCGGCTGCAGGCTCAGCCCCAGCATCCCTGTCTCAGCTTTCCGCTGTCGGGGCTGCTCTGCTCGGGAGCACAAAATGCTCGTCTGGCTTCTCTTCCAGCCCAGTGCTCCTTGACACTTAACCCGGACTGACAGCCAATCCCGCGTGCTGCACTGCTCTCCAGGAACTGGCATCCCCGTGGGGGAGAGTGCCAGGGCGGCGAGCGTGGATCAGTGCACCTGCCAGCAGGAGGGAGGGTTTGGGGCAGGGAAGCTGAGGAGTGCAGCTCCCCGTTGCCCGCCCCTCCCTGCCCCAGTCCAAGAGCACAGATACTCAGGGACAAGCGAGCAGAAAGCCCTTGTGCACCAGCCTTGGTGCCATGCAGCTGGAGATGGAGTGAACCATGTGAGCAACCTGGCTGGGTCAGCTCATGCTTCCTCTGCCTGGTACCCAGGCTCTGCCGCAGAGGACCCAGGCTAGGAGAGCAGCTAGCCTGCCCTGGAGGAGGGCATCCCAGGGCACAGGCATGTGGAACCAGTTGCACCATCCCTCTGTCCAACAGCTCAGGCACTGGCAGGTCTTTGTGGCACCTCTTTCCAGCTGACATGTATGCGCATCCCCAGATCTGACCACCAGCCAGACCCCTGCCCCTTCCACTTTCTGGGCTGGGAAAGCTGGGAGGGGTGAAAGCAGCAAGCCACACCAGGAGGCCATGGCCCTATCAGGCAGCTAATAGAAAGGTGAAGAGACAGGGTGAAGCGGTTGCAGGAGACGGTGCTGGAGGCAGACAGAGGTTGCAGAGGCCATGGTAGAGACAGGGAGCCGTTACTCCATATTAATTCGGATATGAACTGAAATGATAATTTCATGTTTCTTTCTGAATTATAAAACCTGCCCAAATCATGGAAGATTCGGGTTGGAAGGGAGTCCAGAACGTCATCTAGTCCACCCGCTGCTCAAAGCAGGACCAACCCCAACTAAATCATCCCAGCCAGGCCTTTGTCTAGATGGGCCTTAAAAGTCTTTAAGGATGGAGGCTCCACCACTTCCCTCGGTAACCCACTGCAGTGCTTCACCACGCTCTGAGTGGAAAAGTGCTTCTAATATCCAGCCTCGACCCTCCCACTGCAACTCAAGACCATTGCTTCTTGTGCTGTCTTCTGCCACCACTGAGAACAGCCTCGCTCCGTCCTCCATGGAAGCCCCCTTCATAGCTGAACACTGCTATCAAATTCCCTCTCATTCTTCTCTTCTGCACACTAAATAAGTCCAGTTCCCTTAGCCTCTCCTCATTAGTTATGGGCTTTAGCCCCCTAATCATTTTCATTGCCCTCCTCTGGATGGTCTCCAGTTTGGCAACATCCTTCCTGTTGCAGGACCCAAAACTGGACACAATACTCCAGATGTGGCCTCACCAGTGCCAAACAGAGGGGAATAATCGCTTCCCTTGATCTGCTGGCAATGCTCCTACTGATGCAGCCTAATATACCTTATATAGCCTTCTTAGAAATGAGGGCACCCAGCTGACATATCCAGCTTCTTGTCCACTGTAACCCCCAGATCCTTTTCTGCAGA
Organism: Pelusios castaneus; assembly: GCA_007922175.1. Taxonomy (NCBI): domain Eukaryota; kingdom Metazoa; phylum Chordata; order Testudines; family Pelomedusidae; genus Pelusios; species Pelusios castaneus. The sequence continues at coordinate 6,918,645 of ML685863.1, read as the reverse complement.
ATTGCTGCCTAGCCAATCGGTCCCCAGTCTGTAGCAGTGCCTGGGATTCTTCTGTCCTAAGTGCAGGACTTTGCACTTGACCTTGTTGAACCTCATCAGATTTCTTTTGGTCCAATCCTCCAGTTTGTCTAGGTCCAACTGTATCCTCTCCCTGCTCTCCTGTGTTTGTTTCCGAATCACTGCAGCAGGGAGTTTCCCAAAGGAAATGACCTCCCCAGCACTGCCGCAAACACATCAGTTTCACTCAGCATCTGAAGGGTTCCCAGGGTCTGTAGCAGCAGAGCAGCCCTTCCATGTGGCACCCAGGCCAGCCTGGAGTCTGAAGCCCCATGGTCCACAGCTGCAGACCCTGGGAGACCATGCCAGAAGAACCCGTGTGGATTTCCAGGATCCGTGCTGCAGACCCAGGAGCCCAGTCTCAATTTTAGTGTCAGGGCTCCCAGGATTTGCAGGTTCCCTGCTCTGGAGTTGGGACCCTGGAGAGCCCCTGTTCCACACTCCACTGTAAGACATCTTTGCACTTCCCTTGTTCTGGACCCAGACCCCAGTTAGTTACCTCAGATCTAGCAGCTCTTCACGAGGTTTCTGAACCACTGGATCTAAATCACAGAGCTGGAGTTGGTTCCAAAGGCAGTCTCCACCCCTGAGCCCACGAGGAAGAAACTCTCCCCAGCCCTTCTACCATGTCTCTAGTTCCTTTTATCCTAGATGATCCCAAAGCACTTTTCACACCATAGACACCCTTTTCCACTGCAATACAGCTACCTCTGGGGTAGAATACACCATCTGGTTTACAACACAGCACAACAGAGTTAGGATATTGAAGTGAAGAGAAAGCATGTACACAGCTGAATTTAATTCTCCAAATGGGGCCAAGATCCCCTTAGAAATAGGTGACTGGGCCAGTGCTGGGGGTGGGTTCATTTCCCCTGCCCCCTTCTCCTGAGTGCAAGTTGGGGGCAGGAGCTGGCGCACACCAGGCTGGTGTGGCACAGAGGCAATTCAGCCCCATGCGGCCTGGAGCAAGTCAACCTTGCAGATGTGTTTGTACTTCATTCGGTCTCACTGTGTTGTGTTACGCCCCCATTCCCAGACACTGCCAGATAAAAGCATCACCAGTGCCAGGCGACCAGCTTCTCTGCTAGGCACATTGTCAGGGAAGATAGGACCACGCACGCTGTACGTAAGGCGAGGTGGCCAAATTAAGCCCAGGTGTGTTTGTATGTGTCTGAGCAGGGGCCTAGAGGACAGGGCTCCTGGGATCTATTCCAGGCTCTGATACTATGGGCAAGTCACAGCCCCATTCGGGAACCAAAGAGGATCCTGCTGCTCCACTTCACAAGGAATATGTGAGTTGTTTAGTCCCAGTCTTTGCAGCAATGTGACTCTTCCAAATAAAAGCCCTAGGGAATGCCAAGAATCAGATCTTTACCCAGAGCTGAACTCACACAGCCCCCTCAGCCCAGGTTTTGCACTGCAATGAAATAGCTCTTTAGCCCCATCCGGAGTCAGCTGGGACAGCCACAGCTGTCTAATTGCAATGTAGACAGACCCTGTGGCTCAGCTTGGCCACAAAGCCAGGGGCTCTGACTCCCCCCATTACTTAAACCAACAGTGGCTCTGTGTCACATCCCACCACAGCCCAGGTCCCAGAGACACTCCAGCTGTTCTCCAACTGCTGATAAGAAACCTGAAAGTCACAGGCAGCTGAATGTAGTTTGAGCACCTCTGAGGCTGCTCTGAATCATCCTGACTGAAAGCTGGCTCCAGCGCAGGGGAGACCCAGACACGAACCCTCCACACCAAATACCACGTCTCAAGCTGGGAACCCAAAAATAGAGAAACCCAAAGTGAGAGGCCACTTTGGAACCAAGAAGTCTGATTTACACAGCTCCACTAAGCCACACAAACAGATCTCACAACGTGGTGTCTCCCCTTCCTTCCACTCCAAATTTACCCTTCATCGATGCTGGCTGCAGAGACTTGCCTTCCTTTCCAGGCTTATTTTCACTGGCAATAGGAAGATATATTTTGACACTCCAGAATCAGAGGTGTGAGCTACTCTAATCTCACGGACAGGTAGCAAACCTTTAACTCTCCCCATGAGGTGATAATGAGAGAGGCACACACAGCGGGAGCATGTTAAAAGTAGAGCTGGGCTACAGCTGTTGCCAAAAAAAAGCTTCTCCCTCTGTGTCCCCTTCCCCCACCACAGAGGAGTCTTCTGCTGTGATAGCATGACTTGGAAGGGGCTAAAATCTCTGGTACAGATCCAGCCTGCTCATTGGGCTTGATGGTCTCCTCAGCCTAGAACACAGGACCAAGAGCGGGGCAGGGCAAAATTTTCCATACAAATCATTTATTCACTGAAAAATGCAGTTTTGGTCATCCTCAAACGATCTGCAAATCTAACCCGATTAGGTTTGGCTGGGAGATTTTTTCAGGGCCAGGTGAGAAAAGTAAAGAAGTATGCTCCCAGTCCCCGTTTAAAGTCTCAGGCCAGTTACACTGTTTGCCCAGGTTTGACTCCACATTGGGCAGGAGCCTGACTGCTGAGAGAACGCCCTGCATCACGGGGCTATAGGTTATGTTTGTTAGGGTAGAGAACCAGCAGTTTTGCCCAGGGAAATGGTTCTACTTTGTATAAATATTTTATTAAGAGAATGTTAAAAAGGAACAGACAATCATGGTGTTAGATAAAGGGACTGATTGGGCACCAGGTTCAGAGTACAGGTCATTTGGGAAGGAACAGGTTATGGTATGGATGGCAAGTACACCCAGTACATGAACTACAACATCCTGGATGGGGGAAGTCAAGAGACAATGAGTCTGAGGTACAAGAGTTAGGAGATTTGGTATAAACAGCTTAATAAGCATTGTGGAAGGGATACAAAGTGTGGTATAAGGGAAGTACATGTTATTGAAAGTTGGTTAACCTGAAATGCATTTAGGTCGTATGGGTCAAGAGTCCATTAGGAAATACGTTCCTGTGCAGAAAGAGGGAGGTCCTGCTTACACCTCCTGGTGCTGCCTGTGCCTGGTGATATGTTCAATGTAGATGTCCCTGGACCATCTGATGGTGTCGGACACCATAAGGGGGAGCATCAGCCAGGCATAGTGCCATCCAACACCGCAGGCCTGCAGCACACATTCATTGGCAGGGTCCCAGGCACCCAGGGCACCAACGATCAGAGATGGATCTGGACCTCATAGCCCTTGGCTCTCAGGGGGTCAGCTAGAGGAGCGTATTTTTCCTCTTTTTGAGCCCAGGCTCCGAGAAAGGCTGGGGTTTGGTTTTCAAAGGGGACCATGATGTCAATCATGATGATCTTCTTCTGGTCCTCGTCTGTGATTATGACATCGGGTCTCAGCGGGCTGTCAGTACTGGGGATGGTGGAGTTGACTGAGACCTCCCTGATGTGAGGTGGGATCACTAAAGAGTCCTTGGGCCAGAAAGTGCATAGATGAGAACAATGCTGCAGCCTGATGCTTAAGACACACAGGTGGGCAGTAGGGAGTATGAATTCACACCCTCTCTCTGCCTGTATCAAAGAAGAGATTTGAATCTGTCTCTCCTCACAGGTGAGTGCCTTAATCACCAGGCAACAGAATTGCTCTCTTTCTTTTTGGCACAATTAATATTGATGCGGTTATTTAGACCAGACCAGCATCAACAGGTGAGATTGAGATCTACTTGTTCCAACCTAGCCTGCACCCCAGTGGGCCTTAGGAGCTGGGTTTATCTGAGTTTAAATCACTGCACCAGAGCAGGAATGCAAACCTGGGTCTCCCAGTACCATGGGAACATATGTTTGCTGACCAGGAACATAATTGTATTGCTTTGTTGACAAATTCCAAACACTGTCAGAACTGAATCAAATATTTCCTTGATTTTCCCTTCTGGCCGAACCACCGCATCAGTTATTCACCAGCTCTAATTGTCAGTCTGTGAGAGCAAGCAGCTGAGCTAGCCGGAGAGGGGGAAGCAATTTGCAGAGTTCCAGTCACACTACCCATTGCCCCCAGGGGAGAGCATGGAACCCTAAGAAGTGGTTCTTTCTTGTGCATGGTAGGGCACATGGTAGGCATGTGCTCTAGCAGATGTGAGCTCAAGGCATTGATGCCCACCAAACTGCAAGCCTCAGGCAGGCATAGAATTCCCCCCCACCCCCACCCCCACCCCACGAGTGGCCTGACTGGAGCTCCACTCCCCCCACCTCCCCATCCTTCCATACAGAAGTCAGATTACACCTATGGCTCAATGCTTGGGAGGTGTTTTGAAGACCACAGTTATTTGGCACCCTCAACAGGAGAAGTGGGAGAATGGAGGAAGTGGATCATCTCCCGTGAGCATGCTCTGCTCTCTGGGTAAACAGGGAAGACTGAGGCCCTCTGTGCTTGCTGGCAGGTGTAATTTCCATATAGGTCAGAAGTTGCCTAATGTCCCCAGATGTGAACAATCTGGAATTTCACACTCGCCAACTGTGCCATGCCAGTGGCAGATGCTTCGCAGGGGAGGGGAGTGTGAAATCATCTGGGAGTTGTCCAACAGAGAAAGTGGAGCACCCTAACCTGGACAGCTGTGGGCCGAGATTGGCTAGTTGGGTCACATTTATTGAGGAATTCTGGGTTCTTTTAAAATCTTTTTAGGTCAGCTTTCTTTGGGGAGTTTTCTCTTGATTGTCTCGGATGTATTAAAGCTACTGGTTGGTAATAAAAAGGGTTGTGTTCCTGAGTATTTCAAATGCTGCAGGAGGAGGAAGATGATATGGTGCTTTACATTTTTAATTCCTAAAACATAAAAGGGGGAAAAGAGAGCCTGCCCAAGCTTGGATCAGCAGCAGCAGCAGCTAGCCCTGGCCCAGCTGGGATCTGGAGCCAGCAGTGGCTGGCCAGCCCAGGACCGGCAAGCCGGCTTGAACCTGGAAGCTGACTCAGGCGCAGGCTGGCGCAGCACTGGCAGCAGGGAGGGGTGGCTGGGGGGATGGGACCTATGCCCTGAACTTTGGAGGGGGCAGCCACACCCCTGATTTTCTCACTCCAGGGATGAATTTGGGTTTTTGGTTCATGCAAAGAGGGAGACTGATCTGAGTATAAGGCAGCATGGGAAGAGGCATGAAGCTGGGAGTGGAAATGAGACAAAGGGTGTGGAAGCGAGAGGACTGTAGAGAAGTAGAAGAAGAGCATGTGGGGCAAGGGAACAAGAATACTGTTTGCAGATGCCAAGGGCAGAGAGAGGCACATGCCTTTCCAGCTTGAGTGGGATGGAGATTTGGTGGGACTGCCTGGCCTTCAGAGCAGAGCCTCTTTATAACCCCAAAGTGCAGTGTTTGCTTTATTCTGCAAAACAAACAAGGAGTCCTGTGGTACTTTTATTCTGCTGCACGTTCACTCCACTTAGTTTCTGGGGCAGCCTCCCCGGCCCCACCAGCTCCCCACAAAGTGAGGGGTGCGAGTATGAGTCCAGCCCCACAGGCCCTATGGCTATGGCTTGTGAGAGTTTAAAAGGGAAGGGCTGGGCGGCAATCTCTCCCCGGTCTACAATGGGGTGTGCGACATGAGGAACCAGGACTCCCAGCGCGGGACGAGCCACGTTTTGCTCGAAGAACTACAACTCCCGGCGTGCCCGGCACCCGTCTGAAAACAGGCCTACGGTTGGGCGAAGGGCGCGGGATCCGCCAATCAGAAGTCAGCTGGCCACCAATGGGAGAGCGGCCGGGCGTTGCCGGGTGATTTGAACGGGCGCAGGCGGACGGAGGCGCGGGATAGGAAAGAGTGTCGGGCCCGGTAAGAAAGAGCGGTGCGGCTCTCTGCTTCCCCTCCCTCCCTCCCTCCCTCCCACCCGCCCGGGCCGGACCCACCCCACGCCGCCCCGCGCCACGTAACCCGGAACTCCAGGGGCCCCGGTGACGGGCCCTCGCCGGGTGGGGCGGATCTTGCCGCGCTCCAGCCCGTGTGAACCGGCCCGAGGGGAGGAGGCCCCGGGAGAAGGGGAGCGTGCGCCCCGGGACTGTCTCCGGCCCTTTCCCCGGTGGGTGGTCCGGCCCCGCGGCGTCTCGTACGCGCAGCTCCCCTGAAACCAGTGGGGCCCCCCTGGAAATCAGGCCCTTCCTTCCTGCCCGCTCTTGTGCGCCTCTGTAACATCTCGGAGCAGAAACTAATGGGGATCTTTCAACGTGACGCCACTTTTCTGTTGCTCTTGCACCAATAAATACTAAAGGAGACTGTAGCCTTTACCCTGCAGGTTGTTTGTTGGACTCCAGCTCGCTTGGGTTGGCAGAGAGCAGCAAATAGGGGTCAGCTGACCTCTGGAAAGGATTACCTTTAGGGAAGGAATCGATAATAACCTGGAAGAAATCATGGTACCACTATATACAGCCATGATATGCCCACATCATCAGTATGGCATGCAATTGGGTTCATTCTATCTGGAAAAAAAAGATGTATTTGAATTGCAAATGTAGCAAGAAGGGCAACAAAAATGGTTAAAAGTTCCAGAAGGGTAGCTGTGTTAGTCTGTGTACAGCAAAAAATGAGAGTCCTGTGGCACCTTAAAGACTAACAAATGTCTTCTGGCATAAGCTTTTGTGGGCTCCAACCCACTTTGTCAGATGCATGAAATGGAAAGAATAGTGGAGAGGTAACTATACACGTGCCAGGATGAAGGAGTAGCATAATAATGACAACTGCTGACAAAATCTATTTAATGGGACAGGAGAGGCTCATTCACACCAGTTGAATAGAAGGTGAGTGTGTCTGAAGACTGACAATTACGGTACTTTATGCTAGTACTCCTGGCATGTGTATATATACAATTGTATGGATCACTCAGTAATTGCCCTTTTCTGTTCTTTTCTTCTGAAGCATCTGGTACCAGCCACCACTGGAAGACAGGATTATATTGACCACTGGTCTGACCACGTATGGTTGTTCTTATGTGATGTGAACTCTGCAGACTCAGTCCAATGTTTGGACGGTTGACTCTGTAAACTAAACATCATTGTGATTGGCAGCACTAAGTGCCTCTTTATCAATAGTCGGAGCAGAAAGGCCAGGGACTAAACATCTTTTTCCCTTGAAGTGATTGAGCACCAGTGGCAGAGGAACATGTGCAGGTGGGGTAGGCAAAGTTTCCATGTTCTGCTTCTGTAGATAGGCTTCAGTCTCCCAGACAGTAAATTTTAGAGCATTAAATAGTGTGAGAGGCAGTAGGTTGATAGTCAAGAAAGCGTCTGTCCAGTACTTTTAAACAAAGGAGTCTATTGCCCTGAGAGAGGAGAGAGTTTGTTCCCGAAGTGGTTGCTAATTTGGGTCCCTTCATCTTGCCAGCCCCTGTTAAAGGGGAACTTGTGATTTTTAGGATGGTTAAAAGGATGTGAATCCAGTGATCAGTGGGAATTCAGCATCGTGCTTCTGACTGGCTTTCATTCTCTCTTAGGATGCATGGTTGACTATAACTGAAACTGCTCTTTCATCATGGCGTCAGTCCTGCCCACAGAAGAGGGCAACGTGGCCGTGGTAGTGCGGGTACGGCCCCAGAATCAACAGGAGCGGGAAGGGAGTCGTCATGCTGTGGTACAGGTGATCGATGATGGCATGTTGGTCTTTGATCCTGAGGAACCCTGTCTATCAGGAGCCTTTGCAGGCTTCCGAGCACACGATGCACCCAGGCGGAAGGGCAAGGACCTGAAGTTTGTATTTGACCGAGTGTTTGGTGAGAGTGCTACGCAGGAGGAAGTATTCCAACACACCACTAAGGAGATCCTGGATGGGGTACTGAATGGATACAACTGCTCTGGTAAGGAGCCCCACTACAGCATTTTATTTGGCTACTTCATACAGAATTAACTGAATACATTGCAGGGTTAAAGATGCCATTGTCCAGGGCAAGTGCTGACTGCCTGCCATTGGGGGAAGAGAAGACTCTTTGTCACATCCAGCATTGTAATCTGCAGGAAGCTGCTGTCCTTAGAAGAGACTCTTTTACTCTCTCTTACTTTTGATTTCCCCAAAGAGCCACCTGTCCGCTGTTTGGTCTGCACAGTTAAATATTAATAACTTAGCTGATGTCTGAGATGGATTTCCAGTCTAGATTGGCTCAGTAAAGGATCGGGACTGGCCAGTCCTGTATACAGTGAGCAGCCTGCAAGTGAGTGGGGTCTAAAAATTGGTGAAGTAGGAATGTAGCCACTCACTTGATTCTTCTCCCTTGTCCTATTATTTTGTGTGTTTTTGTTTTATTTATGTATTTCTGTAGTCTTCTGCAAAACAGAAAGCTGCAGTGGTTTAAGATCTAAGGCATTCATATAGTCACCAGAGCTCTGCAACACTGAGCCTATAAACCCCAAAGGGTATTTTAATTTTTTCATCTTCTGTTGGACCCACCAAACGTGGAGCTCCCCTTTGAGATAAAGACACTAGTGCATGTCTGCAAGTCAGCCATGCTGGTGCAGTAATAAGGAAGTAAAAATGGAGGGGAGTTGTCTAGTGATTTGGCACTGGGCATCAGAATGCCTAGGTTCTATTTCTGGCTCTCTTTGGGATGTGTAATGAGCACAGACCTGCGACTGGCTGTCTCTCAATAGGCCCTTCTTATGCAAGGTATTTCTGAGATCCTTTAATAAGATGCTGTAGAAGTACAAAATATTGTTAATGGAGGACAGCTCACTAGACTACCATCTCCTATTCTGATGTCAACACTTCAAAAAGGATGTTGAAAAATTGGACAGGGTTCAGAGATGAGCTGCAAGAATGAGTCAAGGTCTGGAAAAGTGGCCTACCGTGAAAGACTTGGGAAGCTCAATCCATTTAGTTTATTAAAGAAAAGGTTACTGATGACTTGATCATGACTGTAATTATCTACACGGGGCACAATTTCTGATCTGAGATTGCTCTTTAATCTAGCAGACAAAGGGCATAATGAAACCAGTGGCTGCATGATGAAGTTACATAAAAGCAGACTAGACAATAGGTGCAAATTTTTAACAATGAGGGTAATTAACCATTGGATGATTCTCTGTAACCTGAATTCTAAATCAAGAGAGAGCATCTTTGTTTTGTTTTTTTTTAAAAAGGCTCTGGCTCAACCCCAAAGGACTTGATGCAGGAATTATTGGGTGAGATTCTCTGGCCTATAGTATATTGAACAGATGAGATTATAGTAGTCTTTTCTGGCCTTTGAATTAGTCTTGTCTTGTCTTTCTCTTTCCAGTGTTTGCCTATGGTGCAACAGGTGCAGGGAAGACCTACACCATGTTGGGCTCTGAGACAAGCCCAGGCATCATGTACCTCACCATGGTGGAGCTTTATAAAAGGATTGAGGCAAGGAAGGAGGAGAAAACCTGCGAGGTGCTCATCTCCTACCAGGAGGTACTGTGTGTCTGACATTGCACCAGGCTATCCCTCCATCTGCTACCATCATAAAGTAGGAGTGTCTGGGGTGCAGCCATTCGGAATACATGGCTCTGCCCCACAGGTATAGTGCTGGCGGGCTGCTGATTAGTTCAGCTGCTCCTGAAGATGCTGTCATCTCCTAGGTGGGAAAGAAATTCTGTCTGTTTTCCCACTTGCTCTTTGGCTTTCTCTCATTACCCCTTAAATGCTCTACAATGATCCTCTCATGCTTGCCCTCGCGCAATAGGGAAGGAAACTTTCACTCTTTCACTTGTGTAGTCCCTTCTCCCTAGGCCAGTGGTTCCCAACCCCTGGCCCGCAGGACAAATGTGACCCATGGGGCTTTTTTAAATGGCACATGCTCCCCTTCCACTGTCTGGGAGTCAGGCTGCGGCCGCATGGTTCCTTCCCAGTGCCTGCACCCAGCCTACTCCTGCTAGGTTGGGCACACAGTTGGGTGTGGGGACTGCTGATGGAGCAGCCAGGACCACCATACCTGAGGAGGGATGTGACTCCGAAAATTAGAGCCTTCCCTATGTTTAGCAGATCAGAACCAGAAATCGTGCCCGCCTTACAGACAAATTTGAGTGGTCTGATGTTACTGGCGACCACTAACTTGAAGCCAGACATAGACAAGTTATCTTCTGGTCTCCAGCCGCAGAAGTCACCTTAGATTATGGTTGTGTGAAATGAACTGTTTTTAACAGTTGGGGTTTGTTTGTTTTTTGTTTTTTTTTTAAATTGCTTTGCACTAAATAATGTTTACTTTAAATATGCAGGATCTATAGGTCTTAACAGTGTACTGTATACAAATACATCACTACATTTTTTTGAGTTGATAGACTGGTGGCCCTTCAGGGTTGTAAAAATATTTGTGGTTCTAGAGCCCAAAAGGTTGGGAACCATTGCCCAAGGCCATTCTGAGTTGGGCACAGCATATTGTGTCTACACAGAGCTTTCTTGATGGAGCAGTGTCTAGCTAATATCTCCAGTCTGAATGCTCCCAGAAACTATAGAAACAGCAGATGGCTGGTATACAGAGTTGTCCTTAACTCCCTGACTGACTGACTATGTGAACTTGAGCAAGCAGATTCATTTCTCTGTGCCTCTCTTACCCACCTGTAATGTGCCAACGCTTCTCTTTCTCGCAAGGATAATTAAGAGGTGTGTGGTTTGTGGGGCCTAGTGTTTGTAAAGCACTCTGATTCCTGGATGAAAAGGGCTGTAGAATGGCAGTGACGTGATCGAGACCTTGTAACCATTTAACACTGTCCTTGGGACTCATTGCTTGTATATAGGGCAGGGCTTGACAAAACCTGGGTGCCAGGTTGCCATGGTGACTGTAGTAGATACAGGCCCAGTCCAAGGCCCTTAGCAGTTACAGGCCCAGTATAAGGCCTCTAACCTGAACCAAAGTAATGTCAAGACATTGCTAAACAGAGATGCGTCATGAAAAGTTGGCAAGAAGAGGATAAATGTTGCATAAACATAACTGAGCATATTATATAAAGGTACCAAGACACCCAGGCACATTCCATAGATAAGGAAGAACAGGCAGACCCATCCCTGGAACAAGAACATGATGGATAGTTAGAACCAACATGTACAAGGTAATAGGCGGCACCTAACTACGTTATGGGGTTGAGCCTTAATACGTCAGAAATGTTGTGAAAGTTTTGTCTAGGTGTATAAAATGTATTTCTGGGGTGTGTCCAGGGTCCGGCCTAGGGGGCAGTGGAAAGTCCCGCCACTGACTGAGCCGAGTCCATTGTCCTAGGGTCAGTATCCGTAGTGTGCCCCTGGATGAGTCTTAAAGCACTCCAGGGGAACTGCTGCTGTATCCACCGTGACAATAAACCTGGTCGACGTGCCTTCGTACCTTACTGGACTCTGGTTATTGGGGGTTCTCTTCGGGTCTGCTGTGTCAGCTATCTGCAGGAGCTGGGGCAGCACTTACAGGGAACACACACACGCAGCCGAGTGATACTAACATTGGAGAGAGCAGACCACCACACCGGGAGCCTCTGACAACAGTGACCAGGGTTTGTAGCCTGGCTCCTAGCTCCACTGTGGAAATGCAGTGGAGGAGCACACTCTGGTGATCAAAAACAAAACTGCTGGCGCCTAGCTGGGAGCCAATTTTGTCAAGGCCTGGTATAGGTACTTCACTGTGCTTTCTTCTATGTGGAACTAGTCTAAAGCCTTGCCAGAGAATCAGCCTTCCTCCCTTGGAAGAAGTTCTCTCCTTTCTATTTAATCTGTCTACCTAACCTCCATGAAAAGACCTTCCTCTGGCCTTCTGCACCTAGCTAATTGCGGATGCCATTTAGGATGTTTACTCTTGATTCCTTGTTCTAGGTGTACAATGAGCAGATTCATGACCTACTGGAACCGAAGGGCCCTCTAGCAATCAGGGAGGACCCAGAGAAAGGGGTAGTGGTACAGGGTCTCTCCTTCCATCAGGTATGTAGAAGGACTTGCTACAACAAATGAGCGCATGAAGTAGGCCCACCTATAGTCTGAATTGGCGGCAATAAAGGAAAGGTAGCAGGGGAGAAGTTTCACTGGTTGAGCTCTTCCCACTGTTCCTGAAGAGCTGGTGACTGGGTGTCTGCAATGCTTTCTGGGGATACACACTGTTGACTGGATTATGGGATTTTGAAGACTTGAAGTAATGATTTACTTAATTGTTACAGAAGTGGGTTCTAGTCCAATCCAGCCACAATAAAATTACAGATAAGGACTTCCCTAAGGAATAATTAGAATTACAAAGGATTCTTAATACATTTTATAACACTTATTACCTAAGCATAAAACAATAAGAATTAAATGATCAAATACAATACAATAAACTTAAGTCTTAAACAAACCTTATACAGTTAACAACTTAACACTAAACCTATATATTCTATAAAGCAATTTATAAATAGTTCCTACTTACACTCCCTTAGGATATAAATGTTGAAATGAAGAGTGTAGGCTCTAATAATCTCAAGCAAACTTAACTAAAATAAAAAAGAAGAAAGCAAAGGAAGAAAGCTGTAGGTTAGACAGTGAGCTCAGGGTGAAAGATATGGAAGCTTCATAGCTTACCAGATTGTAGGGACTTAAATACCTCTTTCTTACACATTACAGATTCTATACCTTTATACCCCTCTTAAAATAGATGATTTCATACTTCCTTACCCAAATACGGGCTCTTACCCCAGAAATTGTCGGGGTACTTTCAGATTATTGGTTATGGGGTTCATGTGTACAACTGATATATTTTCTCTACCAGAATATTCCATGTCACCTTTCCCCTAGTCTTGTTTACTCATTTTGCGGGGTTTGTGGTGTTCTATTGGAAAGTCAAATGACCCACTAAAATTGTTCATTACCTTTCATCTATATTAAATGAAGAGCTGATATGGCCTGATCACCGGAAAACAAGACTTACTCTTTGATATTTTTAACTTCACATCCACGTACATATTGCAAAGCTGTTACATACAGACTCATCCTGGAAATTTATAAAAATTTTACAGTGAGGCCTGTAGGTCCCTTGCATTTCAGCTGCTAATACAAAAGTTATGCTAACTTACCTACTTATGCTAAGTATACCTCTATAAGATTAGAATTTCTTAAACTTATAAAGAAAGATATACCTGTATCGTAAAATATATTCATACAAACTAGGCCTAAATATAAGCAATAAACTAGAAATATAAGCAAAGACTACAATAGGATTGCGAAGCACCTAGCTACCACTGACCCACAGCACAAGGAAGTCTTGTCCCTGTGGTGGAGTCAGTCTCTGGCAACACAAGCATTGCCTTCCAGGCTTCCACAGGCTCTTTAGAAGTTGATAGGCACACAGTCAACCCCCAACTTGTCCGAGCATCTTCCTGGGGAAGTCCCTGATTCATTGAGCACTTGCAGAATTTCTAGATCTTCTGTTCGTAACAGAGCTGCATACCACAGCTTACTAGTGACACCACTCTGCTGACACGTAGCCCCTGGGATGGGAGAACTAGAATGGTGTTAAGTGAGGATAGCAATGTAATAGGCATTGTGGAAACTTGGTAGAATGAGAATGAAATGAATGATCGATGGCTATACAGAAAGACAGAGCAGGCCATACTGATGGCGGAGTGGCACTTTGTGACAAGGCATAGAGTTAAAGTAAGTCTTAAACAAATCGCTGTACAATGGAGCCTCGAGAGCCAGAATTCCATGCTGGAACAATAAAAGTAAAGCTTGGAATATCCTGCTGATGCCCTAAGCAGCCTGGTGATAATGGTTATGCAATGTGCAGAGAGATTAGGGAAGCTACAAGGACAGAAAACAACAATAATAATAAAGGGAGGGATTTCAACTATCTTCATACTGAATGGGTATATGTCACCTCGGAACAGGAGGCAGAGAGAAAATTTCAAGACATTACAAAGGACTGCTTCTTGGAGCAGCTAGGCCTAGAACCCACAAGGGGAGAGGCAATTCTTAGTTTAGTCCAAAGTGGATAACAGGATTTGGCCTGAAAGGTGAATATAGCTGAACTGCGCAGTATTAGTGACTATGGTGTAATTAAATGTGACATCGCTGTGGTGGGGGGAAATGTCAAAGAAATGCACCCCAGTAGCCTTAACTTCAGAAAGGGTACCTGCTCAAAACTGAGGAAGGTAGTTAAATGGAAATTAAAAGGAACAGTCAGATGGGTGAAGTGTCTGCAAACTGCCTGGACCCTACTTAAAAACACAGCGCTCGTACTAAATGTATATTCTGAAATAACACTGGTTTTTGAGTGTGGGAGGGAGGGTAAAAGAACCGTGATTAAACAAAATACAGGAGGCCGTTAGAAGCAAAAAGGCACCCTGTAAGAGTTGGAACTCAAACCCTAGTCAGGAAAAGAGACAGGAGCATAATCTCTGGCACGTGAAGTGTAAAGGTATAATTAGGAGGGACCGTGAAAGAATTTAAAGAGCTGAAGACAAAAACAAAGGTAAAAATTCTGCCGATGTGTTGGGGCAACGAGATGAGGGAGGTGCTAAGGGAAGCTCTTCAGGGTGACCAGGTCATTTTAGGTGATAAATGTGAGGAACTGGCCCAGGTTGAGGAGTCCGCGGAGGAGGTTTTGGAACAAATTGTTTAATTGATACATCACCAGGACCAGAGAGAGTTCACACAGGAGCTCTGAAGGAGCTTAAATATGAAATTGTGGAACTACTTATTGTGGATGTATTAAATCAGCCTCTGTACCACATGACTAGAGCGTAGCTAATATCATGCTGATTTTTAGAAAGGTCTCCAGTGGTGATGCTGGTATTTAAAGGCTGTTAAGTCTAACTTCAGTCCCAGGAAACTGGGTTGAAACTATAGTAAAGAACAAAATGATGACAGTTAGATGAGCCTGCTATAGGGGGAAGAGTCAACACAGCTTTTGTAAAGGGAAATAATACCTCACCATCTACCAGATTCCAAAGGGGTAGCCGTGTTAGTCTATTGTAGAAAGACAACAGAGTCCTGTGGCACTTTTAAAGACTAACAGATTTATTTATGGCATGAGCTTTCGTGTGGGATTTTCTCCCACGAAAGCTCATGCGATAAATAAATCTGTTAGTCTTTAAAAGTGCCACAGGTCTCTGTTGTCCATCTACCAGAGTTGTTTGAGTCTCAAAAAGTGTGATGTCCAGGGTGATCCAGTGGATCAAATGTACTTGGATTGTCACAAGGCCTTTGCCAAGGTTCCTCACCAAAGCCTCTTTAGCAAAGTAAGCAGTCCTGGGACAAAAGGGAAGATCGTCTCCTGGATTACTAAATGATTGAAAGTTGGAAATGAAGGCTAGGAAATAGGGTAGATCTGTTTTCATAAGACAGAGGGGAACTGCATGGTCCTCTAATTACCTGTCCTGGCACAAGGGTTGTTCAACATATTCAGAAGTGACGGACGAGGGAATGAACAGTGCCATGGCCAAGCGTGCAGGCAAAAGAACGTTAGGCAGCTAGTTCAGTTCAACGCAAACTGTGAGGTGTGACAGAGAGAGCTTACGACACTGGCTGGCTGGGCAATGAACTGGCCGCTGAAGTGTAACACTGAGATGTAAAAAGTAATGCACATTTGAAATAGGATACTCCATCCATCATACACCCCCACCCTGAATCCTGGGTGTAGTTCTGATTGCCTTCATCTAAAAAAGATATATTGGAATTGGAAAAGGTACAGAGAATAGCAACACAAATGTTTAGGGGTATGAAACAGATTCCATGGGGGTTAAAAAGACTGAGCCCATTCATTTTAGATCACATATGATTTCGGGGTGTGGTAGAGGTCAATAAAATCATGACTAGTATGGAGAAAGTGAATTAGGGAAGTACACTTTACCCCTTTACTTAACACAGCAAGTGGAGGCCACCTGATGTAATTCACAGGCAGCAGGCTTAAAATAAACAGAAGGAAGTACTTCACACACCCCACAGTGAACTTGTGCAACTTGTTGCTGTGGATGTTGGTAAGACCAAAAGTATAACTGGGTTCAAAAAAGGATTCACTTCATCATTGGCTGTTAGGTGACAAAGATGGCCAGAGATGCAGGCTCATACTGGTATTCTTAAACCTCCAAATACAAGAAGCTAGGACTGAACAGGGACTGAATCACTTGAAATTGCCCTGTTCTGTTCATTCCCTCTGAAGAAGCTGGCACTGGCCACTGTCAGAAGACAGGATGCTGAGTTAGAGGGACTGTTGATGGATCCAGTATGGTCTGTCTTATGTTATTGTTATTTAATGGAGAATAGAAAATCAAAGGTAGCAAGCACCAATATTGGAAACAAAAGTATATGTACAAAATAAAATCATAGCACACATACTACAGCCTACGCTTAACAAGACATGGGCATGTCAGAGAGAGCAAATGCTCACCCAAAGCTTTCCCGTGTACTTCAGCCAGGTTTGGCTGTACTCTGCTGTTCATGAAACAAACGCACTGTTGTCTTACTTCCAAGCTGAAAGATGCACATTGGTCTCTGTACCTACTGTTCTCGTCCCAGAAATCCATTGTCTGTCCTCGGAAACAGAATACGCCCCGATGTGTTTGTTTTCCTGCCTATAATTTCTCCTAGAGTCTTTGCAATCACTTAATTAGCATTTTGCTTCGAGTGTAAGTAGGCTTTCATTTGAAGTGCACATTACTCAAATTACACAGAGACAGACTGAAAGATAAATTACTCTGGCCTGCAAGAAACCTGTTTCTCCTCTGGTGACCAATCACAAAGCTTACAAATAGTTCAGTGTATTTACATAACTCCACACCTATTAGCCACACAGTCATTTCATGGATTACGAGGGCCAGTGTAATAGAGGCTTTCAGCAGGGACCTTACCTGACACCTCTGGCAAACTACCAGACGTAGGGGATCCCTGTAATGCCTACAATCGCTATGCCTCTGGCAGCTGGCACCAAGAGGCTCACAGGCTCCGTCTACACTGGTAAATTAAGTCGACTTAATTTACCCTGCGTCTACACTACACTTTCCTTAAGTCGACTTAATTTACCCTGCGTCTACACTACACTTTCCTTAAGTCGACTTAATTTACCCTGCGTCTACACTACACTTTCCTTAAGTCGACTTAATTAAAATTAAGTCGACTTTATAAAACCACCTTCTTAGTAGACCTAAGGCTTAAGTCGACTCCCTCGAGTCGACTTAAGCCAGTGTAGATGTGGGGTAGCCCTAAGTCAACTTAGGGATACCCCAGGGCTACACCAATGCCCTCCCTGCTGGGGGGGGCACAGGGGGAGCCTGGCATGCCCCCCCACAGGGCAGGGCAGAGCCCTGCCCCTATGCCCTGCCAGGCTCCCTGTCCCCCTTTGCCCCATTGTACCTAAGTACAATGGGGCAAAGGCTGAGCCCCCTGGCAGTGGGCAAGGGGTGCCCCCCTGCCCCTGTGGACCTCCCCTAGGTCCCCCTAAGCCCCTAAAAGTCAACGTAGGGCATCCAGTGTGGATGCTCTAGGTCAACTTTTTAAGTTCCCCTTTAAGTCGACTTTATTTTTAAGTGTGGACACACTAAGTAGACTTAACTAAGTCGACTTAAATTACCAAGTGTAGACATAGCCAGAGTGTCGTGCTAAGACACTTGGTTCAGAGATGCATAATGGACTATGGAGCCCCATTCACACAGGGCATGTGTTTGGACCCAACCCAGTTGCAGAGTAACTGACCACCACTACTCTGGTGACAGTGGTGTGTGAAATGAGATTGGTCCGAGGTGAGTCCCAGTGGGCATTAATCTTTATCACACTTGACCAGCCTGTTGGCACCCTCAGCAGAGCGCCAACCATGAAGGAGCCATGGAAAATGCTCTGTACCTTCACAGAGATGATCCCTCACGGTTAGAGCTGAGGTACCTTGGCAGGACAGACAGCGTGGCACTGGCCTTACCTTTGTCCATGCTGCGGCCGTGCTGTGGATGAATAGGGCTTCAGTCTCAAGAGCTATTAATGTGGCATCTTCCCCCAGCCCTTATACACACCTTTCCTGCAAGAGTTTGAATGCACTGACTAGTGCATTGGTTGATGTGAACACCAGTCCCTTGGGAGGGGGGACACATAGTATAGGTGTGAGCTGCAGACCTCCCCTGCGACGCACTGGATGGTACTAACCCTGCTCTCGATGTTCCTTTCCAGCCAAAATCGGCAGAGCAGCTCCTGGAGATGCTGGCAAGTGGGAATAAAAACCGCACACAGCACCCCACAGATGCCAATGCTACTTCTTCACGCTCACATGCAGTCTTCCAGGCAAGTGGCAGCAGCAACGTCTACTTGCATGTTATTAGGACTCATATCTTCAGGTTTCCATGCCTAAATGGAGCCAGATAAAGAAACAAGGAAGAAAGCACCTGTAGTCTCTTGTAGGGCAGGGTCTCCTGTTATTATTTATTAACTAGGACAAGCAGGAAGATTATGTCTCCATGGAAGAAGCTACTGTCAGACAGGATACTGGACTATACCGTTAGTTTGTTCTTGCAGCTAAAGAAGATATATCAGGTCATCCACTTATTCTGCCCAACCAGTGTAGGAGTCTCCTGCAATGCATCTAGTGTAGTTTTAAATGTCCCAAGTACTGGGAGACTCTTCCACTGTCTACTAGATCTCACTGTCAAAGCTTTTCGTATTACATAGCCTAAATGTTCCTTTTTTTGTTTTGTCCCTGTTTTTTGCAATGAACAGCTGGCCTATTTGTAGATAATTTCCCTGCCTTCCTTGTCCTCGGCATTTAGCCAAGCTTTACTTACTTAGCTCTCAATCTTTCCTTGGAAATCAGTCTCTGCATCCTGCTGCTCACTTGCTACTTTTTTCTGAAAACAAGCTCTCTTCCGACTGTTGCGCCTAGATTGGAAAAAAAGCAGTAATTCCAGGACTGTACAAAGGGCCTATGATCTCTGACTGGAAGCTCATCTCTGACTTGCTGTCATTCACCCTAGCTGTCGCCACTCCAGCTTCCCAAGTTTTCTCCTCACACTGAGCGTAGATGTTTGGGATGTTTTTCCTTAGATGGATTAGCTGCATCTTTCAAGGTTGAATCTGCTATTGTGTTACACGTAGGACATTTACTAGCCAGCTCCGGTCCTGATTAGGGCACTTTGTCAGGAGAAAGGGGTAGCATTAGCGCCGCACTGGAAAACCCTCCCCTCCTTCTGATGGCTTTGGCTTTTCCCTTAGGAAAATGAATAACACCACTGTCCTTTGCTCGGCAGCCTTATCTGACCCCAGGAAGTTCTGTTCCCTTCTCTACTGTCCCCGCCGTACAACACTGCTGGCTGACTGGGCTGAGCAGCTCCGGAGACCTCGGTTTACAAGTCCTCACTGTCCTTTCTTCCTGTCTTCGCAGATCTACGTGAAGCAGCAGGACCGTGTCGTTGGCATCACTCAGGACCTGCAGGTAGCCAAAATGAGCCTGATTGACCTGGCGGGCTCAGAGCGAGCATCAACCACCAACACCAAAGGGGAGCGGCTCCGGGAGGGTGCCAACATCAACCGTTCGCTGCTGGCCCTGATTAATGTCATCAACGCTCTGGCTGATGCAAAGGTAATGCCCTGCTCCACCCTTCCACCATACACCCTCCATGGTACATATATCCATCTTGCATTCCTGCAGTACAGAGAGCAGTAAGTTTAAAGGGACACTTGACATAAGGTTTTTGCTTGTCTAACAAACCTATGGAATGCTCTCTGCTGCGGGATATTGAAATATCTAGTTTAGGAGTTCCTGGGATTCTGAGTAGTCTCTGATGTTAACTGTGGGAAACCAGGGCTGGAACTGACTTTTAGTGCCCTTGTTTCCAGACCTAGGATTATGGGCATGAGTCTGAGCACTGGAATAGGTGAACACTAGGCTCCTAAGAGATGCCTGGCATCTGAGATGAGCCCCTGATCTCTCCCTGCAGAGCAGAAAGTCCCATATCCCATACAGAGACAGTAAGCTCACACGGCTGCTGAAGGACTCTCTTGGGGGCAACTGCCGGACCGTCATGATTGCTGCCATCAGTCCGTCTGCTCTTGCCTACGAGGACACCTACAACACGCTCAGATATGCCAATCGGGCCAAGGAGATCAAGCTGTCGGTGGGTCCCCCACATCGCTGCTCAGGCCTGTATATGTGCGGTGCCCCTGTGTTGAGAGGCTTCAGGCGAGTGACTGGCCGGGAGCTGGCTTAGTGAGTTTCATAACCTGCCACGGTGCCTCTGGGTAATGGAAGAGCTCTTGGTTCAGTTATCCCCCTGGTAGAAACACATTTAGGTTGCTGAACGGTCTAGTCCTTGTATCTAGGCATGGTAGCTGCGCCTCTGGGGACATGCACAGCTGGAGTTGCCGATGGCAATGCAGCTCCAGACTGAGCTGCATTGGGAAGATGTGAGCATTAGCTAAAGCCAAGTGTCACTTTGCGGGCAGGCATTAGTGACCATGAAAGGGGCTTTTTCCTTTCAAATTCTCCCTTAAAGGCCTTCCCTGCATCACAGGGTATCCCAGCTGATCTGCTTAAACCAACCCAGAGAATGACTGGAACTAATGTTACAGCACGAGGAATTGTTGGCCTCTCAGCTCTCCCACAGAGCCAGTGCTATTCCACTCTTGTTTTCTCAACCCTCTCCTCTCCCCCCACCCCCATTTTGCACCCCGCAGCTGAAGAGTAACGTGCTCAGCCTGGACTGCCACATCAGTAAATACGTAGCCATCTGTGAACAGCTGAAAGCAGAGGTGAGATGCCTTGCAGGCGGCTAGTGCCTTCACAGTATTCACTTGCAGTGACATACGTAAGTGGTTCCGAACTAGGGGTACGTGTACCCTGGGTGTGTGCGGAGCGCTTCAGCTCGTTTAGATATTTGCCTAGTTTTACAACAGGCTAAAAGCACTAGTGGAATCAGTACAAACTAACATTTCATACAGACAGTGACGTGTTTATATGGCTTTATATGCCATACACTGAAATGGAAGAGCAAGAGTTGTTTCAATAGCTTGATTTTATAATTAAATGACCAATGAGAGCAATCAGTTATTCAGGAATAGTATGCTGTGGCACTTCGATTTTCATGTCTGATTTTGTAGTGGGTGGTTTTTAAATGAGGTGAAACTTGGGAAACGCCAAACAGATCAGAGTAAGACTGAAGCGAATGTCAAAACAACACAGGAGGGCTAATGCAATGGCTGCTTCTGGTAGCTACCAGTTTTGAACACTTGGCCCTGAAGCTGCTGCAGCGTCTGCAGTCTGATACATGTGTGCCCAGAGTTCTCGAGCATTGGCAGACAGCTGTTGAGGAAGGAAAGGGCGAGCGTCTGGCCACTCTCCAAGGAGCCCAGGTATCATGGGTAGGGGGTGCGCAGGGGTCTCCTGGAAATGCACTAACTTCTCCTGGCTGCCATTTCTTTAGTGGACCATGACTAAGACTCCCAAGCAAAGGGGAGACGTGCTTGGGGACCTTCTTTGGCATACCTTGGTGTTTAGGGGCCCAAGCGAAGGAGGAACATAGCAAGTTCTGAGCGCTGTGGTCTCTGGGTACTGCTCTCAGAAGGGAGGTGTAGCTTTGTGGCGTTACCGGTGAATGCCATGAATGGATGGAGGAATCGGATTTAAATGGGTGGAATTTCTCCTGCAGGTGGCAAATCTGCGGGAGAAGCTCCAAGCTTATGAGATAAATGCCCAGGATCCAGACCACCAGGTGCCAGCTCCTCTGGCGCACTCCAGTCCTCAGCAGGTGGAGCT
Organism: Pelusios castaneus; assembly: GCA_007922175.1. Lineage (NCBI taxonomy): Eukaryota > Metazoa > Chordata > Testudines > Pelomedusidae > Pelusios > Pelusios castaneus. The sequence continues at coordinate 6,897,014 of ML685863.1, read as the reverse complement.
GCTCAGGTACGTTTTGTCGACCATCAAAATCTTCTCCTTCTGGGAGCATGAACAGTCCTGGATGCTACATCCTATCCCCCAGGCTTCCCCCACTAAGGACTGGTAGGGTTTATTTTACACTTGCTTGGATCCCAAATGATGCATCTGAAAGCACTGCTGATTGGAAACCTGTTGACTCTCTAAGCACATTGTCATGAATCATAGAAACTGTAAGGAACCATGAGAGGTCGAGTCCAGTCCTCTGCACTCATGGCAGGACCAAGTACCCTGAAGCAAGAGGTTCTCAAGTCATGGTCTGACCGCCAGTGCTTCCCAAAGTCCAGATATGCAGAGTGACTCACCAAGGAGGGAGAGAGAAGGTGGGCCACAAAGGCCTTTTGCCAGACTAAGCACAGAGCAAGACTTGCAAAATCTGACTGTAAAAGAGAGGTCTCCATGGGGGTCTCCATCTCTGACTTCCCCAGTGGTGGCAGCAAATACTGCAGCTTTCCACCCAAATCTGCTCTGGCAAAGAGCTGGTCTTTGTGTTATTATGATGGCTTCTTCCTCTGGATTGCTACAGGTCAGTGGAGGCAGCCCAAGAGGCGTGTCTGAGCCATGAAGTCCCTGAGAAGGGTGTCCAGGAAATGGTGATATGGCAGCAGGAGCTGAAAGTGAAGCTGCCCTTTCAGCAACAGGAACTGGGAGCAACGGAACAGGTAAGGCAAGGGTGGCTTGATCGGGCAGGTATGGAGAGAATAGGGAAGAGCAGGGCAGGTATGGAGAGAATAGGGAAGAGCAGGGTAGGTATGGGGCACCCAAAGGTAGGGAGCTGTTGCTGAGGGACAGCAGAGATGTGGCAATAACTCGACGGAGGGATGAGCAGCAGGGGGAAGTAGGGAAGCTGTGAATTATGTCCTTGCGAGAGGAGCATCATCATGGTGAAAGGACAAGAGGCTGCCCTGTAGCTGTGCTCACCCGCAGGATGAGGGCTCTAGAGCAGCGGTTCTCAACCTTTCGTGGGTCGCGACACACTTGGCAGCACATTGCGACTTTACAGGACACACTCCCTCAGGCCAAATCCAGCCATCTCCCTGGCTCTCCGCGACACACTCGACACAGTGGTTGAGAACACCTAGCTGATGGCCATCATGAGGGCTTTTTGCTCTGGATGTTAAGACGAGGAGCTCTGGGACGCAGTACAGGGTCTCAAACTCGTTGAGCAGGCAAGTGCGATGTGCCACTGGGCTCTGCTGCAAAGCCCCCCTCTACACTACACGTCTGCCTGTCTGGGGAGCGCTACAGCTTGTGCTAAAGCCGTGTCCTCTCCTGTTCTGCAGTAAACTCCTCCATTGCCCCTCGGCCAGGTGGGGCTGGCAGAACTGAGCTGAAGCAGTAGGTGCTAACATGCCCTCCTTGTGATCAATGCAGACTCCAGGGAAGGAACGTCATGGCTATGCCACAGATCTTCAGCAGAAAGCCAAGGAACCGAGCTGTCTGCTACAAGGACTGGCCAGCGATCGGACCGAGAGGTCAGCGTTCCCTCACCTCTTCCCCCAAAACGCACACATAGGAGAAAGGGATGTGCTCCTTCCCCTGGCGTGAGCTGAGCTGTGCAGCAGGACTGGGCAGTTCTAGCCCGGGGCAGTGGGCAAGCTGAAAGAACCATCCCAGGCTGCTGAGGACCAGTGCTCTTCCTGGTGATTCTGCAGGGGGAGGAGCAGTTAATAGGATATGGGAACTCTGCTTTTAAACTTACCTGTCCTGTAAAGGCAGCACCTTCCATAGCCCACTGGAAACTGCTCCTAATGGGTCTTCTCTGCTAAATGCTCCAGGGGAAGACAAAAGCAGGGTGCTAGCCAATGGGAGATGTGCAGGGGGAGACTCCTTTTTTCTGTGCCAAAGCTGCCATAGATGGTTGCGGTGCCTAGAAGCAATAACGATCTAGGCCAAGTAACTTATCTACTAAGATACTAGTGGTACTCTTCCTCTATTGTAACTGTCCTCCGTTCTCCATGAGTCCCAGTAATACGGATTCTGCCAGCAGAGCAGAGTCAGAATTCCCAGAATGGCAGATGGTACATGAGCCTGAACTTCGAAGTGCTAGAATTCACTGAAAGACGCTCTCCTCGTGTACTGGGCTTCTATGGGCAGGTCCCGTGACAGGTTGCTGGAATCTCTGCCTCAGGCGGCTTGCCAGAATGGATCCCTTTGGAAAGTAATGCTCAGGAGGAGGTCTGGGGGGAGGTGGATATTTAAGTGGGTCAAATTAACTTTGAAACCTGGCAAAGTCTGACGTCCAGCCTGGCCACTAACCAGAGGTGCCAAATGCCCAGAGCCCAGGTGGCCCCAATACCAGGGTGACCATAGAGAACTCTTCAACCAGCAAGTCCTCCTCTGCTATTGCAGTTGTAAAGAGTCTAGCCAGATCTTACCACCCTGCATTTGGCGTCCCTGACGGACCCATTTACAGCGTAGGCGCAGCCTGGGGACAGGCAGCAAGCTGGTTGTAAAGTCTGGCCACCCTTGCCAACCCAGTCTGCTCTCTCGTACGGCCGTAGGAGGCCACCTGAAATTGAACAGGTGTGTGTAGGTGCTTCCTGGGCACAGTGCAGAACTGTGGCATGTGGGTGAGAGGTGCAGGGCTGGATGTGCCCATAAGGCCAGGCTAATGTCACTGTTTTCCATTTACTCACTGGTTCTTGCATGCAACTGCGCTAGACTCTTGATGGTAGCGTTCATCTGACCCAGCAAATCTTTCTATCCCAGGCTGGTAGCTGCTGTGCTGCGCGTTGCACAAAGGCAATACTCTCTGCTGAAGGCCGCCAACCTCCTGACCCCTGACATGGTCTCCGAGTTTGAGGAACTGGAATACCTGGTCCAGAGAGAAACTGGAAGGAGTCGAGAGCAAGCTGGGACTCTGGGGAGAGCCAAGGCGACCAGTGAGAGCACCCCAGCCCAAGAGGCGCAACAGCACTCGGATAATGGTGAGCTTGTAGGTGTGGTCTCCAGAACAGCTGGGGCTCGACCCTACTTTCTGCCTTCCTCCTGGGTTAGAAGTGTGTGCATGAGTGACAGGGCGGAGGAGCCTGGAACACTCCACGCAGGGCTCGCACTTTGGGGTCATCGCTGTTCTCCTCCCTCCCAGTGGGGGCACCTGTCTGCCTCTGGGGCTCCTCCCCTGCAGGCCAAACTCCCTAGCAAGCTAGAAGGCAGCTGGCTGAGAAGTGTGTCGTTCTTGGCGTTGTGGAGCATTAACTCAGCAACTAGGACCCACATAAATGCACTTTGAGGACACTGTCAGCTCGAAGGTGGGTGGGCAAATGAGTGGATACAGCACTGGGAACCCTCGAACAGAGCTTGAGGAGAGAACAGACGCCATTCCAGAGGAAGGCCATCACTTTCACCAAGGCTTCCCTAGGCTGCGTGGTTGCAAAAATCCTCTCCTACTCCTCAGGTATTGTTTCTTGCTGTCTGTCCACACACACACCTACATTGGTTGTGTCCCCACAGCCTCTGCCCTGCTACATACCTCTGTAAACAGCCACACTCGAGATAAATGGTTGCAGCTCTGATAAGAGGAGGTCACGGCACTGGTCTTGTTTGGGTTGTGTTTGAAGGCTTCCTCTGGAGAGCCAGAGGCATTTTTTGTTTCAAACAAACAGACATGTAGTTCCTGCAGGGCAGTGCACCACAGGTTCTGTGGGCAGCTCTCTGCTGTACGATAGGGCAGTATTTCTGGTTTTACACATCAGGGACATGAGGCTTTTAGACTATGTCTGCACTAGAAAAAGTTAGGTTGACTTTGTTAAGTCGACTTAAAGTCAACCTTATTAAGTCGACTTAACAAAGTGGTTACCCTGAACGTGGACTTAGCAAGGCGACCTAACTGCTCTTAAATCGATTTAATAAAGTCGATTTAAGGGTTATCCATGTCCACACTGCTGAAGTCGACCTAAGGAGCCGACTTAACGGTTAGGTCGACCTAACCGGCGGGTCTTACTAAGTCGACTTAAGTTTCATTAAGTCGACTTAAGGAATTTCTTAATGACTTAATGAAAGCCCAGTGTGGATGGGGAGTAATTTAGGTCGACTTAAGGCTACTTAAGTCGACCTATATTGTCAGTGTAAACATACCCTTTGACTCTACAGATCTTTTTTGAATTATTTGTTTAGATTTCAGTGCTCTTGCTGTGTACAGAACTCAGTCCAGTGACACCAGACCTTCCACAGCGTCTGGCTGCAATGGTCTTTCCCTTACCCCAAAATCTGGGAAAACAGCATCCACATATGGGCCTGTGTATCTGGTTATCTCTATAGGCATGTGCCATGTCAAATCAGTAGAATACCAACGTCCCTAATGGACTCCAGAGCCTCAGGGACTTTCCCCTTTTCTAGGTAAAAACTTGGCTTTGGGAAAATAAGAATTTTCATATGTTCCTTCAGACTTATTCTTTTAAAGTTGATTGGTTTTAGGGTAATGTTTACTCATTTATGGTTTTGGTTGGCTTGGTTAGAAGGGGCTGTCATGCGTGGTCTCTGGATTACGCGGAGGGGAGAGAACAGATGCGAACCTCTAGTTCCCCTCAATGAGGCGACCTGTCAGCAGCCCCTTCAGTGTAAACCAGAGGGCTGGTTTTAGAGATCAAGCTCAAGCACATCATGTAATGACAAATGCTTTAGAATCACTGGAGAAACCTAGAAGATTAGGGTTGGAAGGGATCTCAATAGGTATCTAGTCCAACCCCCTGCTCAAAGCAGGACCAACCCCAACTACATCATCCCCGCCAGGGCTTTGTCAAGCCAGAGAGATGATGCTCAACTCTCTGAATAATAGGAAAATCCTTTTCTTTAGGAGGGTGGTGAAGCACTGGAATGGGTTACTGGCAGGAAGTGGGGGGTGGCATCTCCATGGGTCTCCCATTCCAGTAACCTGTTTCAGTGCTTCACCACCCTCCTAGGAAAAGAGTCTTTCCTAATCTCTGGAGAGTTGAGCATGGTCTCTCTGGGAGCCTGAAAGAGAACCTGGAAGACCTGACCCCTAAAGGCTATCACTATGCAGCATGACCGGTCTCACCTGCTTTGGGGGGGGGGGGCATACAGAAACCCACTGTAGTGCTCCTTAGTGAGTGCCCTGCATGTTGGCTCTGGAAGGTGGCACTTAAGAGGATACGGATATATCCCTTAACACTCTCTTACCCACAGTGCTAGGGGTGCCCTTAGCCGCCATGCTGGAGGAAGCACCTGCCCCAGGGCACGCTGCCCCGAGGACGAGGTCTGTGACACGGTCCATGCTGGAGGAAGCGCCTGCCCCAGGGCACGCTGCCCCGAGGACGAGGTCTGTGACACGGTCCATGCAGGATCCAGTGTTGCTCCCCAGTCCCTCATCCAAGGCTCCCAGCCTGCCAACGAAGAAGAGGAGGCGGTCGGAGATGAGCAGCCCATCCAAAACAGAAACTCCGCTGACCCCCAAAATGCAGGCGAAGCGTCAGCGGAAATCCTCCCCTCCTAGCCTGCGAAGGGGAAGGGGCTCCCCAAATAATTCAGCTGCTCCTCCAGTGACAAGCAGTCACAGCACCCCCATTGTTAAGGAAGCTCCACCTTCTCAGCTAGTATCTTACCGTGCCCCAAAACCCTGCCCAGCAACCGTCACCAAAAGCCGGATGCCTCTGATGACATCTGCTGCCCAGAATTGCTGCACTCCAGCTACGCTGGCCCTCCGAGACCTGAATACAACCTTTGACCTTGCTGAGGACAGCTGTTTGTCTGGCCTGGACAATCCTGTGAAGTTCAGTGCCCCGGTGTTCCCTGGCTGGGAAAACGTCCAACCCGAAGGTCCCTTCCTGCCCAGGTCAGTGCTGCTGGGACTCTACTCTTGCTCAACACCTCAGCCTGTAAGCTGCTCACTGTGCAGCCCTGGGTTTGGATGGGGAGCTGGGCGGGTTAATTTCCTTCTGCATCTAGTCGCTTTCACTTTCTCTGCACTAGTGCCATGTTCTTGTGGCTTTGAGTCACAATGCTCCAAGGGAATTCTTTCTTATAGGCTCATGTACCCCAAACTCCCAGTCAGGGATGTGAACAAACACCAGTCTAACCTTGTACATGCATGGTTTATGCAGAAGTGGAAAGTGTTTGAAAAGTCAGTTCCTCCTTGGCTTTTTCTGTGGAGATCCAAGAGGAATCGCCTCTTCAAATAGCTTGTCCAGCACTAAACAACCAGCCATATGTAGCCTCTCCCCTGAATGCTTCTTAAAGCACTTAGCAAATGCGGATAAATGAGGCCAGACTACCATCTTTGTTTTGACTCCTGCCTGCATCTCTCTTTAGAAATGACTCAGCTTTGTGCCAGTTTGTAGAAGCTGCACACGTATAGCTCTGTGAGTGCTGGCTGGGAACACGCTTGGTGACAAAGTAGATTCTCCAGAACACCCTTTATAAAGGATCAGTGGGGAAACTGAGGCACAGTGGGGTAGCGACTTTCCCTGAGGTCACCTTGCAAGCCAGTAGCAGAGCCAGGAATAGAGCCCAGGAGGCCTGATTTCAGTCTCCTCTGAAATCTACAGAGGCTGCAGCCTTGCTTGAAACGTTCATTGTAAAGCTTTGCATTTCGTCCATAGCTGGTGAGTGAGACCCCAATTCCCTGTATGCTCATGGAGTTAACCCCTTGGTGACTGTCCCATTTCTCCATGGCCATGACAGACCAGGGGAGAGGGGCCTGAGATTCTGTCTAGGAGAGAACATCTAAGTGCATGGATATTAACGTGTTACCGTTGGATTCAGAGCCTCCGTGCCAGTGTTCTCCATGAAGGGCTCCTTCCCAACCGGCAGCATCCCGAAGCCGTCCTCGTCGGTCTCTAAGGCATTGGGACAGAAGAGGCGGCGTTCTGTGAGGTAGGCAGCCCCCGACCAGCCCGCCAGCTATTGGGCTCTGTGTGCCCATGTCCTCCCTGTCTGGTCCCCCAGCTGCTGGGCGGGGAAGCTCATGGAGGAGCAGCTGTCTGAGGAACCACAGGCATTCAGTGCGATGCTGGCTGTTCCTGCACTCCCTCACCTGCGACAGGCCCTCTGCCCCAGTGGTGAGGCCAGTGAAATGGCTGCAGGGTCAATCCTGAGGGGCTGGTGCTGCCCCAGAGTCTAGATACGACTGATGCCGCCTAGGATCCCCCTGCTCTGGGCTGGGATGGAAATTACTCCTGCTCTCTAGCGGGTGTCACTAATCGCCCTTGCCTTCCGTTTCAGCACTGCTTCCCGCTCACTGGGTGGGCTGCGGAGCCAGAGCCGAATTGCCAGGCTCCGGAGCAGCTCTGTGAAGTCCTTGCAAACCCCAAGTATGACAGGTAAGCTCTTCTCTCCTGCCTGCCCCCAGTCTGCCCACTGGCCTTCCTGCATGGGGATATGCTATGGGAGGGGCCCAACCTGGCCTTGCCCAGTATAGGTGCCAGGTGAACCTCCCCTACTGCCCTTCTACTCAAAGCTGGGGTACAGGGAACAGCTGCCGGAGATGCCAGGGCTGCACAGTAAGAGCCACTTCTTGGACATGGGAAGTTCATAAATGATGCAAACGAAAGCAAATCCTTGGGTTTCCCTACTGTGTTCAGGGAGCCCACCCTGGGGTGCCTGCACCCATCCTCTCTGCACAGCCACAGCTCCCTAGAACATGCGAGGCCGGAGTCTCTGGAGAGCGCCTTGCCTCAAAGAATCCCCCTGGCTGCCAAAGAGCAGCATGGATGGGTCTGGTGGACTGGACTCTGGCCACTTTTGGGGCAGCGTATCCTTTCCTTTTCCTGCACAAGGGAAGGAGGGGGACTGGCTGGAGCCAGAGGGTGGGAATTGGGCTCCCGGGCTCTCTTTGTGGTTCTGCCATTGCCTCAGGAGCTTGGCCAAAGGTTACTCTGGCATTCCCCATAGTAGAGGTGTGGGTTCACTGTAGGTCTGGGGAGCTCCGAGGGGCTGCAGCAATCCAGGCCAGAGATACTCAGGCCTCTGCTTTTCTTTCCTTGTTTGTGCATTTTCACCTCCAGAGCATCCTTCCTGCGCTTCTGGCACGAGGAGCAGAACACATCAAGAAGCAGCTGGTGGAAAAATGCTTGTGCCCAGACCCCAGGTCATGAAGCTTCTCTACTGAGTGGCCTTGGGCCCCGGGGTCAACACAGGGACCTCTTGGCTGTTTGGCTCAGCCCTACCTGCCAGACCAGGCCTGGGACTGAACGTGCAGGGAATCTAACCCCTCTATGCCTGGAGCATGGACTCCCTGCCCCGGGTACACACTGGACTCATCCATCCCTTCAGTGGTGTCCACTCTCCTTAGTGCTTGCTTGTTTCTGCTGCCTCCTTGGTCTCATCACAGTGAAACGAGGGGGCCAAGTGTTTCCTCACTCTTCCCCCGCTCCGCAGGATGGGACCACCCTGCTCTTCATCTCGGCGTTCTACGACCAGGAGCCTGGAAGTGTAATCCAGTGACTGGAGTTACTCGATTTACATTGTCCCTGGCTCCCTTTTACTACTGGAAACAGCCTGTGGCTGGGTTCTTAGGTGGGCTTTGGGCAACCACACAAATGGGCTGTATCACTCTTCTCCCGTTGGATGCAGCCATATATTTTTATACCAGATGGATTATCGCCCTCCTGTCTTTAGATCCTGTGTAAACTCCTCTTCGGTGTCTAGTGCTAACAGATGGCTGCAGCACTTCCATTTTTAATAAAGCTCTCAGGTGCGATACTTCTCACTTACCTCCCCAGCCAGAGCCTGTCACGGATCTGCTAGGGTACGGGCTCCGCTGCATCTCCTAGATGGCCAGAGATTTGGGTGCCCAAAGTGAGCTCTTAAAGAGCCTGTTGCTCGGGTCCAGGTGCTCTGAAAAGCTCAGCCTCTGCCCTCCCGTTTTCTGTTCAATGCTGCAGCTGCAACTGTTCCAGTGCCCGGTGGGGCAAACAGGGTGAACCCCCGGGCCATTAAGCTTGATCTAAAGAGTGAATGTGGGGTGTGAGTGGCCCAGTCTGCTGCTAACACAAACCAGGGCCTGGATCAGCAAGGACAAAGGCTGAGCCCTATATCTTCAATGGGAACTGCCGTGTTCCAGTGGAGCTCCCCCTGCTACCTGCTCAATGTTCCCTCGGTGTCAGATCCGCGTCCGCGCTGGTCACAGCATCCCGTCACCAGTGCTCTGCACTGCCTCTGCCAATGGGTGGGGGACAGTTCCCACTAGCGACCCCTTGAAGTCCTCTACACCCCAGAACCCAGCTCAGATCACTTTCCTCAGCACTGTCCAACTGGGTCTCTCTGCGAGCTCTGCATGAATCCTTACGGAGCCATGATTTGCTTTTCCTTCTTGTACTTACGTGCTGCTTTGAGCCTATGTCTGCACTGTAAGAAAACACGCTGGGGCCTGGCAGCTGCCTTGGGCTGCGGGTGATATAAGCGACAGCGGAGCCTGGACCCTGGGACCTGCAAGTGGGAGGAGGGAATGAGCTGCAGAAGAGCTCTCTTTGGCTCAGAAGCTCGTTTCACTCCCAGAAGCTGGTCCCATAAAAACTACAACCTCACGGCCCTCATCTCACCGGTATCCTGGGACCAGCCCAACTCAATAACTGCATACGTCTGAGGGAGAGGATTCCTTCACAAAGCTTTAGGCCCAGACAATCCAGCTGAAGATTCACAAAAATGTTACAATCCAGTGAGGGGTGCAACAAAGCCCCAAGGACTTTAAATATGCCGATCTATTTAGTATGCAAACGCCAGGCTCGTTCCCCAGTGAGCTGTCCCCTTTGCTAGTGATGCAACCCTTCCTGACAGCTAGCCTGGGGTTTGGTGAAAGATCTGCTGCTTCCTAACTTTCCCCTCTGGGAAGCAGGGGGAAGGGTTTGCAAACTTCCACTGCCCTAATTATTTTAGCCCCTTCCTGATGTAACGCAGGGAGAGCTGGGATGCAAAGGCAGATGCTCTTGTGCCCCCAGTTTTGCATTGTTGGAGGCTGGAAGATTATAATTAACTCTTTCAGCTCCTCTCAGGTTGGTTCCTCATTAAGAGGCAGGAGGATGGGGGAAGAACCCAGCCTTGCCTCCCTGCCGCTGAAGTGACTGCCGTTTTCACAAGCCGTGTTAACACTTTGATCCCGTCTCCCTAGGAGCTGGGAAAAAATAAATATCTGGGGAGATTAGTTGAAGCTTTCTGTTCACCCCAAAGACCTCCCCCCGCCTACACACACTTCTGCAACATCTCTCACTCAAGCCGTCCTTCCTGCGCCTCGGAAGAGCCGTCGCCACAGCTAACAAGCTCAGCAGACAGATGCGCCGCCTTCCTTTCTCGCAGCCTGGCAAGGTGAGGCAGGCAAGCAATTAAAAAGCGGCGCAGTGGGTCAGAGTTGCCTGCTGTTTTAAAAGGCCTGGATTGCTGGGTACGATTCTCCTGGAGATCAGGGGGTTGCAGGTGTGCCTGGCTGCAGGTGAGAGCTGTACTGCCTGGGGTGAGCCTGCACCCTGCCAGCTGCTGCTGGACCAAAGTGAGGGTGATGGTGCCAGCGTTCAGAATTCAGCAGTATGTGCAAAGGGCCGGAGCAGGCAATTCTTACTGTGCAACTCACACCAGTAGTCATTCAGGGTTTGCTTTCCATTCCTGAAGGAGGGCTGAGGTCCCCTGGTGCAAACACAACAGAAGGGTCAGACCCTGTCCCCAGGAGCTCACAGGCTGTGTGGACAAGACAGAATGGACAAGGATGAAGCAAGCAGAGGGGTCGGGATGAGCAGTGGTAGCCAGCATGTGAAGTCCCAGAGCCTCGTGGGTAGGGGTAGGGGCTACACCTGAGCCCTCAGTAGGGAAAGTGTGGGGGTACCTAAATGAACCAGGTCCCACCTTGAACCCTCTGCAGGGGATAGCTAGCTAATCACCTGGGGGGAGACATCCAAACCAACAAATTTATTTATCACATGAGCTTTCGTGGGCAGAATCCCACTTCGTCATGTGATAAATCTGTTAGTCTTTAAAAGTGCCACAGGACTCCTTTGTGTTGCTGCACTACGGCCTGTCACACCCATGCACTGCTCTGGTTCCATCCAGTGCATGCACTCTCTCACACACATCATTTATGCAGGTATTTTTAAAGCCAAAGCAAAGTGCTGCAGCTGGGCCCAGATTTGTACCGGGGGAAGGCACTTGGAGATTTGGGTCTTGGAGGGCAGGCAGTGTCTGCTGCAAGGGCTGTGCTGTTCCTGCTGTGGGCTCTCCTCAGGACAGGGTGGCCTAGGCCATGAGTCTTAGGGGGAACCCCAGCTCGGCTGGTCTGTCGCCTGTACAGCTGGGCTTGGACAGGCTGGATCTTCTCTCGGTAAACGTGGATTTCACCATGCATCCCAAACCAAGTCCACCTCCCATAACCGAATTGTATGCGGTAGTAAAGTCAGAAAAATGCTGCCTGTGCATTTAGTAGTGTTGGCTTGATGGATATTGACTTTTTGTGTTAGGGCTGGTGACGTTGCCCCACCCATAATTTTGTTCATCTGTGATAACTTACATTGGGGCAGCTCTCGGTGATGCCAGACTCTGAAAAAAAGCTGTGTGGATTGGTGGAATTTTTCTTAAAAGACACAAAAATGATGGGCTGTGGAGAACGTTATGAATTGGAGAAAGTTGCATGCTGGGAATTTGCTCCTAGCTCTCAGAGACCCTGGGCAAGTAATTTCTATCCCACAACATGTGACACTGTCCCAAAAGGCATCGTGCCAAATAGTGACATGTGGCAGGTAGGGATACCTATCTACGGGCAGTGGTGGCTTTTGGAATAGGCAAAGCAGGTGCCTGCCTAGGGCCCCAAGTAGTAAGGGGCCCCATCCCCAACTCAGTGGACTGTAGGGGAGGTCGCCTGCTTCATCTACCCCAAAAGCCACATCTGTCTCGGTCAGCAGCAGGAGTGCTCTGAGCTACAGCAGGCACAGACAGCCTGCGAGGGGCTGCAGGGTGGAGGGATGGAGCCAGGGCCATGGAGAGTGGGGGGCGCTGGGGCTGGTGGTTGGGCACTGGGGCCAGCTGCAGGGAACCAGGGCTGTGGGGTGGGAGCAACTGCAAGGAGCCAGGGCCACTGGAGGGAAGGTGGGGAGGTTTCAGGGCCCCTGGTGGGGACTGAGACCGGGGGGGTGGAGAGCCTATAGGGCCCCCCCCCATGGGCCTTCACCTAGGGCCCCAGCTAGCCTAAGGCCGCCTCTGTCTATGGGGTCCTGCACCCTCAACCATCACAAGCGCACCTAGTGGGTACATGCAGAACTGATGCGAGCAGCCAAATATGTACGTGTCAAGCAATAGATAAATATCGCCAGCTGTGTGCCAATACAATTTGCAGCCCCCACAGTTCATAGTGCACATGTGGCCAGGGTCTTGCTGAACGCTGTGACTCCAGACACACTGAGCTGCTAGATTCTGGGTTTTTCCCCAGTACCAAGCAGCAGAAAAGGGAATCGGTACATTGCAGAGCTGAGATATCTGGAGTCCACATTTAACTCTGGAAACGTTAACTGTTCCCTGATTACAGACAGGGTTGTTTGTCGGACATAGGATTTCAGCTTCTGGAATTGTTGAGAACATATCTAACCCTAGAGAAATGGCTGTAAACAAGAACAGCAGCTGAACTGTCCAGGGGAAGGTTCGAAACAGTAACAGCCATTAGCACAGAGCAAGTATATAGGCTCCAGCTAAAAGAACCAGGCGGCGGGCCAGAGAACACAGGCCTGATGGTCCAGGGGAGACTAGTAATCAGCACGAATGGCAGAAAGAAAATTCCCAGCCTCTGGGCAACAGCGCCTGGGGTGTGGGAAACAGCACCACGTTCTTTTCCAAGACTGCAGCCACACCAGGGAGAAGAAAGCAGCACGTGCTGCGGTTGCGCAGGTAGACGTCCTGTGAAGAGGAGGGTATCTGCAATGGGGCTCTAGCAGACCTCTGTTGCAGAAAAAGGCTGCCAGCCTTTCCACCGCCATACCTGCAACCACAGCAATGACCAGTTCGCGTCCAGCTGCCTTATGGAGCCAGCTGCAATGTCCCGCCAGCAGCGCTGATAAGCCACACGATCAGACTAGAGAAACGGGACCAGGTGCTGGTGATGTACAACGAAGCCCTTCTGAGGCCGGGGGAGAAAGCAGGCTGTCGAGAAACCAGAGACGTTCTCACTCAGAGCTGATAGGAGCTGACAGAGAGGAGCCCCATCCCCCCATGCATGCGGGGAGACAGCACGCTCCAGCCATCTGAGGGGGAAGAAACATCTACAAGTACGTCTACACCTGCCCCAGGCATCCCTCTCCCTGCCCAGAGCCTTCCAGTGGGTGAACCCAGCCACGATCCTCCCCCTTCCTGGCAGGGTGGTGCAACACAGTCCACCGACCTGAGGGAGAGCAAGTACGGCATTCCTCAGATACATATCTGTGTGGGTCTGTCTGTCTCTCTGTGTGTGCGCCCTTGTCTAGCTGCCACCCCGCATTGTGTCTAGATCATAGATTCCAAGGTCAAAGGGCTGGACTGCAGTGATCATCCAGGGGTTCTCAAACTGAGGGTTGCATTGGCCTCTGAGTGCCAGCCTCCAGGTGGAAAGTCTGGGATTGTCAGCCCCACACATGGCTGACAGTCTCAGCCCCACTGACCCAGCTCCATCCCCAGTGCCACTCTGCCTCCAAAGAAAGGGCATCAGAACAGAAGCTCAACCAGGGTGCCATTTTCCCTAAGGCTGCCCTGGGACTGGGACAACAATAGAGGACTTGACCATCCAGCATCTGGGGAGCTGCCTTAAACTGCAGACCAGCAGAGCCCAGAGATGAGCAAAACCGAGGAATTTATAATGTAACATTCAGACCTGTCAGCACATTCTACCCTGAGAACGATGGCCACCTCTCCTGCTAAAACACAAAAGCAGCTCAGACACTGTTTCACCAGCGTCGTTACCACTGATATTGACAAACCTCAACACCTCGTTTGCTGCGAAGGTTTGCCGGCTGAATCGATGAAGCCATGCAAACTGCAGCCACAGCTTGAAACCAGAGCATAAAAATCAAAACATGGATTTTTTTTCAAATGCAGAGAGGAAGCGACAAAGAAAGCCAGGCTTGATGCAGATGAAAGTTTCCCGTGACAAACGTCCTCAGCTGTGGAGGCCTCTTCTGCTGTGTCGCTGCAGATCGCCCATGCCAAGAAGCCGCACACAATAGGTGAAGAGCTTGTTCTGCCAGCGTACAAAGACAGTGTGTCGCTTAGCTTGGCAATGAACTGCCAAAAAACGTATTGTGCTTCCCATGGCGAGTGATGCTGTGAAACCCCGAATGGGAGATGTCTGAAGATACCAAAACACAAGCTGTGCACAAAATTAAACGTTCTGCTTTCAGTACGTTCAGCCTGCAACTTCTCAGGGGAACTATGGCTGTTACTAACTGTGCACAATTGATCGTGTTTGTACGGCACGTCACGCTGGGCATGTTAAGGATGAGCTCTTAGTCTGTGAACAACTTGAAACAACCACAACAGCACAGATTGTTTTCAAGAAGGTGATGCCTTTTGTGAAGGAAATGGCCCAGAGTGGAAAAATCTCTGGTGTCTGTACCGAGGGTGCTGCAGCCATGATGGTGCACGGTCTGGCTTTCAGCAGAAGGTAGCATGTCACCTAATGGCTACCCCTTTGGAACTAAGGTGACTGTCACTCATTGTGGAAACCACCGTCCCAGGTCCGAGCTGCAAAAGCTTTGTTGATGTGCCTGATGTGCTGTGCTGGATGTTGTTATACAAGCAGTAAACTTCATTAAAGCGTCATCTCGTTCAAGAGTTCTGCAGGGAAATGGGACAAAGTTCTGCTTTCCCACACTTGGGTCCGATGGCTTCCTAGGGGGTGCACATTAAAGCTCTTTTATACTTCATGAAGAGGTGGTGGAGTTTTTCCTGCAAAAAGGGAAATAAGCTGAACAAAAAGTGACAGGAAAATGGCTTCTCTCCTTGGCATACCTAGTTGGTATCTTTGATGGCCTTAATGACCTCAATCTGTTGCTTCAGGGAAAATGTTCAACATTAACAGACTTGCGTGGACTAATAAAGTCAGAGCCTTCCAGATGAAGCTGGATCTGTGGTACAGGAAGTTGGACACAGAAAGAGACAGCACGTTTCCTACACTTTCCTCGTCCAGGGTGCGTCTACACTTACAAATTAAGTCAGTTTAAGGAGGCTTAAGTCGACTTAAAATACTCCACATCTGCACTGGGCTTTCCTTAAGTCGAATTAAGGAAAAGTTAGTTCAAATTAATAACATCTCATTTTTATTCGAACTAGCACTTAAGTCGACTTTATTAAGTCGACTTAAGCCGGTGGAGACGGGGATCAGTGCCTTGGTGGAGCTTATTAAGTTGACTTAAAACATTGTTGACTTAATAAGGTCGAAAAGGGGCTACGTCTACACTTGAAAAGTTAAGTCGACTTTTGTTAAGTCGACTTAATAAGATTGACTTTAAGTCGACTTAAAGTGGACCTTATTAAGTTGACTTCATAAAGTCGACCTAATTTTTCAAGTGCAGACATAGCCTCAGTGAGGAAGAGGAAGTCAGCATTGATAGTACACTCAAATCAGCTCTTGCACTACCTCCCTGCACTACCAGAAGCACTTCACTCACTGGTGAAGAAAGAGTGATGGCAGAGCAGTGACCTACTACTTATTCACCCACAGGACAGTTTATTGACATGATCCATGATGCCTCCAGTTCTGTGCTCAGTTGCCAGTGAATATCCACTGGTCTCTGAAATGACCCTGAGAGACCTTCTGCTGTTTCCTACACATTTCCTTTCTTCCTTCTCTTTCCTTCTGCTGTTTCTACAAATGCAAGAGTGGATTCTCCAGCTGTCCCACAATAAAGATGAAATCCAGAAACTGGCTTGAGGTAAAAGGCAAAATCAGATGCTCTTTCCAACACAATGCCAAGAATAAAACTTCTTGTGTCAAATAAGCGGCATCATCCATCTCAATGATTTTCTTGCTGCCTATGGTGCTTAATTGCTAACAAGTGTTAAAAGAACTATAGTGACTATTTAAAAAAATAACCTTTCTGCTTATAACAATCATTCAATAAAAATGTGTTTTAGTTTTTATTTAAAAGCAGTGAGAAACTCATTTTAAACCAGAGGCTTTTATGGCTAGCATTTCAAACAGCATTAAACACAAAATATATGTTTCCATTTCTAGCGGGGGTTCATTTCAGCCGCTTGCTGTATGAAGGGCTGTCAGAAGAAGAAGATTGAGACCTACTGGCCTACTCTGACCCCCTGCATAACACAGGCCAGTGAACTGCCCCCAATAATCACAGCATCCCTCCACCACCTGCTCTTGCTCTGTTCCCCATCGTTGCTCTACTGCTCCCACCGCTCCTCGACCTGTCTTGGTTTCCCCATCCTGCAGGATCCAAATCCCACATCCACCCCCATCTCATCCCTGCAGACATCTGCCCTGGGCCTGGCCCTCCCTCCACCCCAGCCCTCCTGCCTTCAGTCTAGCTCATCTCCAGTCTCACTCCTGGCTCTCCATCCCACACAGCCTCTGCCTCTGCTCCGAGGTAGTCATCCCCGTCTCTCCCTGGCTCAGATCGTGGCAGGGGTCTCAGGCCTCACCTCTCCTCTGCTCACTGCTGCCAGCAACCCCCTTCCCACTCCTGGAGCAGCGCAGCCTCCCATCTTCTCTCCTCTCCCATCTGTGCTGCTGTTACCAACCCCCCCCACCCCCACATCACCACCTGCTCTGATCTCCCTGGGCTCCTTCCTTACAACTCTCCCACCTGTCCTCAGGGCCCACCTGCCCCCAGCTGCACAACTCCTCCCCTTGCCCCCTGCATTCAGCTGGCAGACCTGCTTTAACTCACTGCAGGGCTGGGCACTTGACTCGGTCTCCCCTTCTGACCATCACCTGCTCTCCCTGGCACCTGGCACTCGGTCTTTCCGGGCCTTCCAGCCCACCAGCCACAAGGCCAGTCCCTCTGCTCTCCCCTGCCAGCACTTTCTTCCAACAAGATGGTTAGTGATTCTTCTTTGAGTGATTGCTCCTGTCCATTCCATAGTAGGTGTGTGCGCGCCTCGTGCACGGAACGCTGGAATTTTTTCCCCTAGAGATCCCGTAGGGCCGGCTGTAGCGCCCCCTGGAGTGGCGCCGTTGCGGCACCTCTATATAACCCACAGCCGGCCCTACCCTCCCCAGTTCCTTCTTACCGCCCTGACGGTCGCTGGAACATTGGCTAGCTCGCTAGCAGTACCCTAGTTAAACAGTTAGTTCTTAGTTAGTGGACAGTTTTTCTCCAATCGATAGTTAGTTTTCTTCCTTCGAAGAGCCCCGTTTCGGGGCCGGGGCATGCCAGGCTTCAAGGCTTGCGGGGCCTGTCGTAAGCCCATGCCCTTGGACGATCCGCACCACGAGTGTCTAAGGTGTTTGGGAGAGTCCCACCTACGCGAGCGGTGTAAGATCTGCCGGGGGTTCCGCCCGAGAACCCAGAAAGAGAGGGAGCATAGACTGAAGCTCCTCCTGATGGAGGACGCTTTGCGGCCGGCGAGCACCGGGGGTCCCGGGTCTAGCGCGGCACCGTCGGTGCGGAGCGCTCCGGCATCCACCAGAGAGGTGCCGAGACCCACTAGCCTCGCCAAGGAGCCACGGCACCGGCTCCCGCCGCCGGCACCGAAGCCTTCGGCACCGCCGCCACGGCACCGCTCCCTCTCCCCTGGTCCGGCTAAGAAGAAGAGGCGTTCGGACAGAGGGAGATCGCCTGTCAAACGCGGGAAGCATGGGGCTCAGACGGTACCGGGCTCGGACCGTCAGCTCCCGGAGCCGCAGGCTCCAGCCCCGTTGACTCCGGGCCGGGAGAAGGTTCCGTCGAGTCCGGGGTCCAACGCCTCGCCCACCAGGGCTATCCTGGACGAAGATCTCCAGCTGCCCTCGACGCCGGAGACGTTCGAAGCGGCACGAGAGCTTATTGCGCACACGGCGCCGTGTGCACCAGAAGCTCACCCTCCGGCACCGCAGAGGTCGGTACCGTCGAAGGGAAAACCGGCACTGCTTTACCGGAGCCCTCCACGGCACCGTTCGCCGTTGGAGCAGGCGCGTCGATCACCCGCCGGCCTGGCCCACGGGGAGCGCTCGCAATATACTTCGCCCCCGGCGCGGCACCGGTCTCCCTTTCCGCCAGCAGTGATAGCGGCAGCAGGAGCCCCACGGTACCGGTCCCCCTCAGAGCGCCTGGACCGTGACTCCTCACGGCACCGTCGTCCATCGGCACCGCGAGAAGCGGTGCCCACGACAGGACGGTCGCAGTACTCGCCGGTTCGCGGCACAGCCCCACCTTGGTCGCCCCGGAGTAGGCTCTCCTCCGAGTCGGGAGACAGCGTGAGCTCCGCCAGGCGGAGCAGGAGCCGCTCGGGGAGAAGAGGGGACAGCCACGGCCATTCCCAGGCCCGGTGGGGGCCCCAGTGGCAGCCGCCGCAACAGTGGCCATTTTGGACCCCATGGGCGTACCATCAGGCCCAGGGTCCCCTATCGGAGAGGCCTCCCTCCACCCTGTCGTCGAGGCATCAGCCATCATGCACGGCGAGCGCTCCTCCGGAACTGGGGAGGGCACCAGCCCGGGACCGGGCAGAAAAAGCCCTGGACAATCCGTCAGTGACGGAGGGTCAGCAGTCCACGAGGGCACTAGACCCCCATCCGGACCCCACTGGAGAGTCGTCTTCGTCCCCTCCGGATGAGGCTGTGGCAGGGGCGAAGCCGGCCCCTCTCCCAGATGACAGCAGGTCTCATCAGGACCTACTTAGGAGAGTGGCAAAGATCATGGGCTTACAAGCGGAGGAGGTCATGGAGGAAGCGGACCCCATGGTTGACATCCTCCTCCCAGAAGGTCCATCCAGAGTTGCCCTGCCCCTAATTAAGACGGTGCAGAACACAACCAAAGCCCTGTGGCAAACCCCAGCCTCCATTGCTCCGACAGCCAAGCGGGTGGAGAAAAAATACTTCGTTCCCGCGAAAGGCTACGAGCATTTTTATTCACACCCGGTCCCGAACTCGTTGGTGGTTGAAACGGCCAATGAGAAGGAGAGGCAAGGTCACCAAGGTCCTACGCCCAAATCGAGGGACGCTAGGAAGATGGACCTGTTCGGCCGCAAGGTCTATTCCTCAGGGGGGCTCCAGCTGAGGATTGCCAACCAGCAGGCGATCCTCAGCAGGTACACATTTAATTCATGGGCAGCCCTCAACAAATTGTCCGACAAGCTGGACCAGGACTCGAGGTCCGAGCTGGCAGCTATGTTGAAGGAGGGTAAAGTGGTGTCTCGAGCCCTCCTACAATCGGCCCTGGACGCAGCGGACGCGGCAGCTAGAGTGATGGCCTCTGGCATCACAATGCGAAGGAGTTCTTGGCTCCAAGCCTCGGGCCTCCCCGCTGAGGTCCAGTCTACCATCCAAGACTTGCCCTTCGAAGGGCCGGAGCTGTTTGCGTCTCAGACAGACTCCAGGCTGCAGTCACTAAAAGACTCAAGGGCGATGGTGAAATCGCTGGGCCTCCATGCCCCGGCGCCGCAAAGGAAGCCCTTTAAGCCACAGACATCGGCTCGGCCATACCAACGGCGCCAGGACTGGGATAGAAGGAGAGGCCGTAACGGGCGCAGGGCAAGCCGTCGCCCCCCAGACCAAAACCAGGGAGGGCAGCGTCATCCCTCCGGCCCCAAGAAGGCCTTTTGAGGGTACGATCGGGGACGACGTACCAATTGTTGCTGCGGATCCAATTCCTTTGCCTTTCCTCAACAGATTATCCCGGTTCCACCGTGCCTGGGCGCTAGTTACCTCAGACCAATGGGTGCTCCGCACGGTGCAGCATGGATACTCGCTCCAGTTCTCTTCACACCCCCCGTTCCGCCCCCCCCTTACCCCGTCCCTCTTCAGGGACCCATCTCACGAACAACTGCTGGCCCAAGAGGTTCAGTCCCTCGTGGAGAAAGGGGCGATAGAGGAGGTGCCCCAGGGCCTGAGGGGGAAAGGGGTGTACTCCAGATACTTCCTCATTCCCAAATCGAAAGGGGGCCTCCGTCCCATCCTAGACCTGCGGTACCTGAATCGTTTTCTACGCAAGATCCGTTTCCGCATGGTCTCGTTGGCCTCAATTATCCCATCCCTGGATCCGGGAGATTGGTATGCCGCCCTCGATTTACAGGACGCCTACTTCCACATAGCAATAACCCCACGTCACAGGCGGTTCTTGCGCTTCAAAGTGGGAGACAGGCACTTTCAGTTCACGGTCCTTCCGTTCGGGCTCGCCGCGGCTCCCAGGGTTTTCACCAAGTGCCTGGCAGTAGTGGTAGCCTTCCTCAGAAAAAGGAGAGTTCAGGTCTTCCCCTACCTGGACGACTGGCTTGTACGAGGCCGTTCGCCAGCAGAAGTGTCGATCCATCTGCAGTTCATACAAGGCGTGTTCAGCCGTCTTGGTCTGCTGGTCAACCAGCGCAAGTCCTCCCTCGTGCCAGTCCAGCGGATAGAGTTCATAGGGGCAGTCCTGGACTCGACAGTAGCAAAGGCATCTCTTCCTCGATCACGGTTCCAAGTGATCCGAGATACCATAAGGGGATTGCAGAGACATCCATTGACTTCGGTAAGAATGTGCCTGAGGTTGCTGGGGCACATGGCGGCCTGTACCTACGTGGTCGGGCATGCTCGACTACGTCTCCGCCCCTTTCAGCTATGGCTAGCGTCAGTTTACCGCCCGAGCCGGGACGATATCGACATGATAGTGGCCCCTTCCGCGCAGGCCCTGAGGGACCTAGACTGGTGGTGCCAAGAGGACCAGGTCTGCGCAGGGCTACCCTTCCAAGCCCCAAGCCCCTCCATTTCCCTTGTGACAGATGCGTCAGATCTGGGCTGGGGGGCACACCTGGGCCAGCTACGGACCCAGGGCCGCTGGGAGAGCGAAGAGCTCCTATTCCACATAAATGTGAAGGAGCTCAGGGCAGTTCGTCTGGCCTGCCAGGCATTCAAGGAGCACTTAAAAGGGAAAGTAGTCTCCATCCAGACGGACAATACAACAGCCATGTTTTACATCAACAAGCAAGGCGGTCCCCGCTCCTCCCATCTTTGCAAGGAAGCGCTCATCCTCTGGGAGTTTTGCATCCTCCACTCAATCCTGCCGGTAGCGTCCTACCTACCGGGGTCGCAGAACACACTGGCCGACGACCTCAGCAGGAAGTTTCAAACCCACGAATGGTCGATGAAATGGGAGGTCCTGAGAGAGGTCTTCCAAAGGTGGGGGACTCCCCGTCTGGACCTCTTCGCCTCAAGCTCCAACGCCAAATGCGCGCGCTTTTGCTCGTTCAGAGGGCAAAGCCCGGGCTCCATAGCGGATGCGTTCGCGATCCAGTGGACAGGGGAACTTCTCTACGCCTTTCCCCCGACGCCATTAGTGAACCAAGTGCTTCTAAAGATCAAGCACGACAAGGCCACAGTGATTCTGGTGGCCCCAGCATGGCCCAGGCAGCATTGGTACACAACCCTCTGGAACCTCTCATCCAGAGCCCCGATAGATCTACCTTTGTTGCCGGACCTCTTGTCGCAGGACAACGGCAGACTCCTGCACCCGAACCTCCAATCGCTCCACCTCAAGGCGTGGTACCTGAGTGGTTAACCCCGAACGAGCGGCTATGCTCGGGGGAGGTCCAGGAGGTCCTGCTTAACAGCAGGAGGCCCTCTACACGCTCCGCTTATGGGGCAAAGTGGAAACGGTTCTCGACCTGGATGTCAGACAAGGGGATCGCTCCGGGGTCAGCCCCACTCCCAGATATCCTCGACTACCTGTGGCATCTCAAGTCGTCGGGCTTGGCAACCGCTTCAGTCAAGGTCCACCTGGCAGCCATCTCAGCTTTCCATGCGGGAGCGGAAGGGGGCACAGTCTTCTCGGCCCCGATGGTGAAGCGTTTTGTCAAAGGCCTCGATAAGCTCTTTCCCCCCACCCGTCCACCGGTGGCGCAATGGGACTTAAACCTGGTCCTGACCCAGCTGACAGGCCCGCCCTTCGAGCCTCTAGCTTCCTGCTCACTGCTGTGCATGTCTTGGAAGGTGGCCTTCCTCGTGGCCATTACATCGGCCAGAAGAGTATCAGAACTACGGGCCCTGACAGCAGATCCACCCTACACGGTTTTCCATAAGGACAAGGTACAGCTGCGCCCGCATCCGGCCTTCCGTCCAAAGGTGGTGTCCCTCTTCCACACCAGCCAGGACATTTGCCTACCGGTGTTTTACCCCAAACCACATGCTTCGGACAGGGAACGCAGGCTACATACACTAGACGTGCGTAGAGCCCTGGCGTTCTACATCGACAGGACAAGACCTTTCCGCAAGTCCACCCAGCTGTTCGTGGCAGTAGCGGACAGAATGAAAGGAGAGCCCATCTCATCGCAGAGGCTCTCCGGATGGATAGTCGAGTGCATCCGCGAATGCTACAACCGGGCAAAGGTTACACCGCCTCCGATCAAGGCACACTCGACAAGGGCTCAGGCCTCCTCGACGGCCTTTCTGGGGGGTGTGCCGTTAGTGGACATTTGCAAGGCAGCCACCTGGTCTTCAGTCCACACCTTCGCGGCACACTATGCAATTACACAACAAGCGAGAGAGGACGCGGCAGTTGGCAGAGCCGTCCTGCTCTCAGCTAAGCTGTGATTCCGACCCTCCGCCTCACGGTAAGGCTGGTGATTCACCTACTATGGAATGGACAGGAGCAATCACTCGAAGAAGAAGAAGAGGTTACTTACTGTAACTGGTGTTCTTCGAGATGTGTTGCTCCTGGCCATTCCACTTCCCACCCTCCATCCCCGCTCGGAATAAGAGCAAGAAGGAACTGGGGAGGGTAGGGCCGGCTGTGGGTTATATAGAGGTGCCGCAACGGCGCCACTCCAGGGGGCGCTACAGCCGGCCCTACGGGATCTCTAGGGGAAAAAATTCCGGCGTTCCGTGCACGTGGCGCGCACACACCTAATATGGAATGGCCAGGAGCAACACATCTCGAAGAACACCAGTTACAGTAAGTAACCTCTTCTTATCCAGGCTTCACACTCCTCCACCCTTGAGTGTTTTGCGCGTCAAAGGGTCCCTGCCTGCCAGACCTGGCTCACACCCAGCAGCCACTCCCCGTCCACCGCCTCTGCAGAGCATCTCCGCTGGAAATGTCATGAGCAGGCTGATGTGTGGGCGTGCGGCTCTCGAACCCAGGCCCACAGGTCCCAGATGGCACCCAGACCACAGCTGCCACTCGCCAGGCCCAGCAGGCAGGGGCTAGCACAATTCCACCCACAAAGCTTCTGATTGGAGCAAACATCCGGTTACACTGATTGGCCCAGATGCACTACATATGGATGGAGGTTGTCTGAGCAACTGAATAAACCCCTGACCTGTACTGCACAGGACTCATAGACTATACAGCCAGAAGGTGGACCATCATGATCATCTAGGCCAGGGGTGTCCAACCTATGGCCCAGGGGCTGGACCAGCCCACCAGAGCATTTCATAAGCCCCATTGCCTACTTCGACACAGTACACTGATGGCCAATTCATTAGCATTTTATCATCACGTTTACATCATTTTAGTTCACGCAGTTGTGAAGCTGGACAAATCTGGTCATAGAAACAAGCTAAATACAGACGAGAAAAGCGGAACTTAGAATATAAATCAATCCAGGTGACTTGAAATCTGTGTGGCCCACGCAAGGTTTGCCGAGATTGCTGTGGCCCTCCTGTGTGATAAGTTGAGCCCCACTGACCTTAGTCTAACCTGCACATCATAGGCCGCAGAACATTGTCCACCCACGCCAATAACAGATTCATAGCCTCTGACTGCACTGTTCCCCTGGTCCCAAGTCTGGCTCCTGCTTGGCCCCAGTGCCAGCCCCTGGTCCCAGCTACAGCTCAGCCCCGATGCTGTTCCCTGACTCCAGCACTGCTCCACCTCAGCTGTTTGATGCTGACTCCAGTCCTGCCTCTGGCTTTGGTTCCTGTTGTCTGACCACTAGGCCTGACTGCTCACGCCCCGCATCTGATTTATTCCATTGGAAATACATTCTCTCCTCCTTCAGTTCTGACATCTTCTTTCAGCTGAACAGCTCGACATCTTCAGCATGACCGAGTCCCACACCTACAGCCCCAGCCGCGTCAGGCCACCTGTACCTCGCTCCTCACACTCACCCCTCCTGCCATTACTGCTCTGTGCTGGTTCTTGCCAATTTCTTCTAAGAGCAAACTGATCAAATCCGAGGTGACCATCCCCTCCACCTCCCTGCCAGCTCTCTCCTTCTCCCCATCTCGTCCACCCTCCGCTAACCCTTCCCTTTGCCCCATCACCGCATCCTATCTGCACATTGCCTCCAGATGCCTCTGCTCCCATCCCTTACTCCGGTCCTTAATGGCTCTGTCTCCTCCTACACAGACCTGCACTTGTCTCTCTTATCTTAAAAAAAAACCTCCAGGCCCCCACTTGCTTCCAAACCATTGCCCCGTCTCCTCTGCCCATTGATCATGCTGTCTGCAGTTGCTTTCTGACAGTCCTCTTCTCCTGGGTCATCCCAGACCCCTCCAATGAAGCTTTTTCCCCTTGCACTCCACTGACACCACTCGGCCAACGTCTCCATTGACCTCTTCCTAAGCAAAGCACAGACCCCCCTACTCCACTTTCATCCTCCTTCTGCTGTCAGCTGCCTTCGACACCATTGTCGCAAAATCCTGTCCCCTCTTGACTGCCATGACTCCGTTCTCCTCCTGCCTCTCTAATCCCTCCTTCAGTATGTTCTTCACAAGATCCCCTCATGCCCTGCCAGCTTTCTGCAGGGCTCCACAGGACTGTATCCAGCCCCTTCTCTTCTCCTGCTACATAATCTCATCCACGAACAGAAAGCCTGCCACCAGATCTGCCTCTCTACTCCAGACCTGTCTCCTGTCCTGACAAATTAGAGAATTGGTCTGAAATCAACTCCCCCCAGCTCTTCCCTGCACCTGGCTGCCTGCTCCTGATGGAAAGAATCAGTCTGTGCCTTCTTCTATCTCTGTACCTGTGGGCTTGTGAGACTAGTGAGACGTCGATGCTAAACAAAGTCAGGTTTGGGTTGGGTCCATCTCACGTAGCCAATGAAATAACCGAGATCCTGGCACAGCTCCTGAGTGCCAGCACATAGGACCTAAAGAAAACTATTCCAGGGTTAATCATCTGGCATGTTATCCAAGCATCTCGCTGGAGTAGAAGTAATTTCTAAGCAAAGCGCAGTACAATGACAGAGGCAATTAAGGGCTCTAACGATGTCAAGGCTCAGCAAACAAATCAATGGAGTCTTTTCTTTTAGCCAGAATAAGTGAGCAAGTTAAGCAGGTGAAGGCTGAGTGGCAGAGCCAGTACGAAGTCCATGCTGGCATGGCAGCAATTACAGTATAAGTTACTCCGTGCTGTGCCTCTCTGTGTCCTCATCTGCAAATGTAACAGTGGGGTGGGCATCCCAGCTCTGGCATTGCACAGTCCTGGGCCACTTTTCCGGCAGCTTTACACAGACTTTGAATTTCTGAAGACTAACAAATGTATTTATCGCATGAGCTTTCATGGGAGAAAATCCCACTTCATCAGATGCTTGAAGATGGACAACTCACAGAATGGGAGCAAAATAAATGTAGGGGAGTGTGAGTCATAGGATCAGGTCAGACTGTTACAGAAAAATCAAACCAGTTGTTTGGATTCAAACAGTGGAGTACAGCAATTAGCAGGGAGGTTGGGGGTGGGTGAGGAAGGTAAGCAAAATTACCTCTTGTTCAGTGGTTAAAGTATAATTTGATGGGCCCCGGAACCCTGCTAATCTTCGGGCCCCCTTCCCGTATTGTCTGGCCCCCCTTCATGCATGTGTGGGCCCCAGCCCAGGCAGGCATTTGCAACCACTTCTCAGTACCACATGCATTGGTTATCGCTCCATAAAAATATTTATAATTTTATATGGCATTTATGTCTATCGCAATTATTGTCACAAACTAGCAAACACTGCACAACACAATAAGTATTGTGATTAACAACGGTGGGGCGTAGGACCTGCCAGCAGCCAGGGCAGGGCAGAACATGTGTTCCACCGGATTTTTCTATTTTTAGGGGCCCCGGAACTCTGGCCCCTCAAATTTGGGGGTCCTGGAACTGCATTCCGGTGCGTTCCCCCTTACTTTAACCCCTGCTGTTGTTATGGGAAAAGAGCCCATAGTCTCTGCAAATCAGGGCTGAATAGAGATTATGGGTTCTTTTCCCATAACAACAGGTAATTTTGATTTCCTTCTCCCCAACCTCCCTGCTAATTGCTGTATTCCCCTGTTTGAATCCTAACAACTGCCTTGATTTGCTGTTACAGTCTGACCTGATCCTATGACTCACACTTCCCTGCATTTATTTTGCTCCCATTCTGCAAGTTCCCCATCTTCAAGCATCTGGTGAAGTGGGATTTTCTCCCACGAAAGCGCATGCGATAAATAAATTTGTTAGTCTTTAAAAGTGCCACTGGACTCCTTGTTTGTTTTGCTGACCTCGACTGACACGGCTACCCCTTTGGGACTTGAATTTCTGCTCCATCTTAGTGGAGATTGGAGGAGCAGTTCTGGAGTGAGGATTCCTAGGTTCTGTGCCTGGCTCTGACTCACTGTGTGACCCTGGGCAAATCTCTTCACCACTCCGTGACTCAGTTTCCCTACCCATAGAATGGGGATACTATTGATCTGTTCATGGGGCTGTCAGCTACAGACACATCTCTAGCCACATCTTTAGCCACACAGCTACTCTCCTGGTCTGTCCTCCCACTCCACAGTACTTGGCCTGGATCCCTGATTCAGGACTTACGAGGGAGGTCTGGGTGACTCTCTCTTCCACCTCTGTGCAGTGCCTAGCACAATATGGGGGGGGGAGCAGGCCTGGAGCTCAGAGGTGCTACCGTGACACTGCTAATCAGTAGTCACAATCATGGCATCAGTTCAGTCCAGCTGAGGGAGATGCCATTGGCAGGACACGCTGGACAAGTCCTGCCAAAGTGTAAGGAACAGGCTGCCCATCAGACGTCTGTAGGGAGCTGGCTGCCCCAGGAGGGGGTCGCACACCACATGCCTCGCTGCCCATCCCTGGCTCCGGAGCACCATGCCATCTCCTGTCCTGGTGGGCCTTGCCAATTCTTGCTGACCTCTTTCCTGAGAGTTCAGGGAACTCTCCCTCCCTCCTACAGGCGCTGGAGTGTCGCTCCTCAGTCGCTCAGGGCACAGTGGGGTTCCAGCAGGGCTTTGGGGAGCCCAGCAAAGCTGGGCACTTCCACAGTCATTTGCTGCCATCTAGCTGCCAGCTGGAGTCTCCGCCTGGCACCGTGGACCCTTCACAGACGCCTCGCTCAAAACCAGGGGCTCCAGGAGGCTATTTCTGCCACAGAGTCACTCTCTGACCCCAAGGGAGTTACTGCCCTGTGTCTCCATTTCCCCCTGTATGAAAAGGCGAATATCTCCTGCCTGGAGGGTCAGTGAAGCTGTTAATTTATGGGTGTCTCCATGGCGCTTTCAGATCCAGGGTGGGACGACAAAGGCCGCAGGGTTATTACACACAGGACTTCACTCTTTGATTTCTGTTGGACTCTCACTGCAGGCATCCTAGACGTCACTGTGCTCCTAGGACAGGGGACGACTGTCACTGAACCCCCTCCCTGCTGGACAGAGGGCACAGGGGTGTGACCTGCACTCCCATTCCGCATAGGGCCCAGGGTGCTGGGCCTGACTACATTAGAAAGCCCAGCTCACTCTCAGCAACCGCCGGGTGGTGGAATTAGTGTCTCACCCATCCTCCGAAAGCTCCAGCAGGGAACAGAGGAGACCTGGCCTTTCCCAGCATCCTGCCTGGAAACAGAGAGCCCTCTGAGCTCCCTGCAGCCACGCAGACTCATGGGCCCAATGGCTTCCCCGCAATTAGTGCTGGGCTGGCCCCAGCACCATCATGCATGCTGGATGAGAGCGAACTGCTCCTGCTCCACTCGGCCTTGCATTCAGCATCTGCGCCAGGGTCCCATAGCAGCTGCCGGCTGCTGGAGAGGGAGGCTGGCTCTGGAGATTGGGGCTCTTGTCTTTACGGGGCTGGCGTTGGACCAGCCTGAGGACAGCCACGTGTGGAAATAGCTGGCGGTTGCTTAGTGGGTTTTGGAGCAGAGTCCTTACCGCTGATGCTCTCTGGCTCTGGACCGATGACTGCCACCCTGAGCAACTTCCCTGCTGGCTCCACCCATTGGAGCGTAGAGGTCTATGGGCAGGAGCTTGCCTTCCCACATTTCTGCTGCACAGAGGAACCCAGCCCCCTCAGATTCTGTCCCCCAGCCCAGTCATCCCTTCTGGGGGGCTGAGATCAGAACCAACCCACAAGCTTGAAATGCCATGGGGTGAGTTGGGCAGGCCCCAGCCCTGTGCCGGGGCTGTGAGGTTCACAGCCAGCCGGGGGCCGGCTGGAGACCATAGGCCTGGCTAGTGATTCAAATGAGCACCGCACACCCGAGCCTCAGCATCACAGGAAACCTCAGGGCTGCAAATTTCCATGCACAGAGCCTCCTCACGTTGGCACTGATCCCTGCTGGCTGACACGCCCTGCCACACATCTCTTCAGGGCCAGTCCCACTCCCTCCGGCTGCTGGGACGAACCATCACTGTATCCTGGGGGCCAGGGCAGCCGGCGAGTCTCTCCGCAAGTGCCTCACAGCCCCCAAGCCTCACCAGCAGGATGCCTTGGGAGCAGGGCTTTGCGTTCAAATGACGCACTGGAAAGAGGGACAGACGGCATCTGCAGAGACATTGCTTCGGCACCCAGCGTGGTGGGGTTGCTTCACTGAAGTGATTTCTTTGGCTGGTGTTGGGTCACAGATCACTGCAGTCATGAGCACAGGGGGTGGAGTGTTGTGAGCTGATTGTGAGAGTGAAGGGCAGCAGAAATGTGCCTTGCCTAGCCTGAGTGAGGGGGGGCATCCTCCACTGACCCCCACTCACTAAGCAAGGGGCAGGGGTGCCAAAGAAAGGAAAGCAATGCGGGAGGGGAATTGCTGTATCTGCCTGGGGACGCGGCAGTGGATTTGTCTAAAGTCAGAGTTTGACCTTTCCTTCTGCGGTGTTTAAAGCTGGATCTGCTCACATTACTTTGAGTGTCTTGGAAAAAATTTAAAAGAGAAAGGAGTTAAAGACACTGAGGTTAATGGTAATTGGAATAAAATACAACATGGTTTTACAGACCACTCTGATCTCCTTTTTGGGGAAGATAACATATTTTTTGGACAAAAGGACACAATGGATCTAATTTACCTAGATTTGATACAGTTCCACATGGCGAATTGTTAATTAAATTGAAAAAGATGAGAATTAATATGAAAATCGAAAGGTGGATAAGGAACTGGTTAGAGGGGAGACTACAAAGGGTCATACTGAAAGGTGAACTGTCAGGCTGGAGGGAGGTTACTAGTGCAGTTCCTCAAGGATCGAGCTGGGGACTGATCTTATTTAACCCTTTTATTACTGACCTTGGTACAAAAAGTGGGAATGTGCTAATAAAGTTTGCAGATGACACAAAGTTGGGAGGAATTGGCAATAGGGAAGAGGATCGGGATATCATACAGAAAGAGCTGGATGATCTTGTAAACCAGAGTAATAGACATAGGATGAAATTTAATAGTGGAAAGTGCAAGTCATGCATTTAGGGACTAATAGCAAGGACTTTTCCTAAAAGCTGGGGATGCATCAGTTGGAAGTGACAGAGGGAAGAAGGATCCTGGGTGTACTGGTTGATCACTGGTGATTATGAACTGCCAGTGTGATGTGGTCATTAAAAAAGTTAATGTGATCCTAGGATGCATCAGGCAAGGTATTTCCAGTAGAGATAGGGAGGTGTTAGTACCGTTATACAAGGTATTGATGAGACCTCATCCTGAATATTGTGTGCAGTTCTGGGCCTCCATGTTTAAGAAAGATGAATTTGAACCAGAACAGGTACATAGAAGGGCTACGGCTGAGCTGAGGAATAGAAAACCTGCTTTATAAGGGGAGACTCAAAAGCTATGTGTACACTTGCTAAAATTAGTTTGAATTAGTTAGTTCGAACTAACTAATTCAAACTAATTTTACTTAGTTCGAATTAGCAATCCCCACTCATTTCAATGGCCGGTTAGTTCGAACTAAGAAATTAGTTCGAATTAACATGGTCACATTGGCTAATTCGAACTAGTTAGTTTGAATTAAAGCCTTACTTCTAAAGCCCTATTCAAACTTATTAGTTCGAATTAAGGAAGCCCTTAATTCGAACTAACTGAGGCTATGTCTACACTTGAAAAGTTGTTGACTTTGTTAAATTGACGTAAGGTTTAAAGTTGACTTTGTTAAGTCGACTTAACAAATTGACTACACTTTAAGTCGACTTTGTTAAGTCCACTTAACAGCAGAGATAGCGTTATACTGGCTTTAAGTCGACTTAATAACACGTCTTTTTAGGTCGACTTAAGCCTTAAGTCGACTCCTTAAGTCAATTTAAGGCCAATGTAGATGGGGATTAACGCTAAATCAACTTTATTAAGTCAACTTAAAGCCAATTAACGGCTATTTCTGCTGTTAAGTCGACTTAGCTTTGTAAGCGTAGACATAGCCTATGCGACCAGAGCGAGCCCGACCATATACACAAA
Source organism: Pelusios castaneus (assembly GCA_007922175.1). Taxonomy (NCBI): domain Eukaryota; kingdom Metazoa; phylum Chordata; order Testudines; family Pelomedusidae; genus Pelusios; species Pelusios castaneus. The sequence continues at coordinate 6,866,342 of ML685863.1, read as the reverse complement.
CCAGGCACTCGGCTAGTGCGCCAGGCTTTAAGGGGTGCCAAATTAGACAGAAGTGAATTTCTCCCTCTATTTAAAAAATATTAGAATGTTACCATTTTTCTCTATATTGAATGGGTGGGGAGGCCTCCAGAGTCCACAGTTATAGTTCACCTAGGATGCCCAAAACCCGTGGGCCGGCCCTGAATGAGACGCCTTGTTTATATTTGGTGACAAGCCGGTCTGTGTATCAGAGCTGCACACTCTCCATGGTAGGACTCAGTGCAGCTGCCGCCAGTTCCCCTAGGAGAGGACCGAAGAGCCAGAGGCTGAGGTGCAGAGCTCAGTGCCTTGCTGCACCCCTGGGAGTGCATCTCTGAAGATCGGGGCTTTGCTGACCCTGGCCAGCTAGCTCTGAGGGGCTGTAGTCACGGGAGAAGGAGGGAGTCGGGTGTTAAAGGGACACTCCATCAGACTTTCCTACTGCAAGGTGGGAACGTGAGGCAAAGAGCACTGCCCGGGGAGGGTCAGGTTGCTTTTGAGTCTGTTTGTGGCATTTTCCCAGACTATTGCTGAGTTCCCTTTCATTCAAACTCCTCCTGTTCCATGAGAGTTGCTGCTGGCAAGCAGGCTGCGTGTGGAGGTGCCCGAGGGAGTGGCACTTTCTCAGATGCCTGGCTGAGTGCTCAAGCTGGTTCTGGTCTGGCTGATTATAAGGAACATCTAGATATTGGACCCAGCCCTTGTGGCTGCTGCTCAACTGGCTACATCTCACCCGCAATGGACAGGATCCTGTCCATGACAATCAGCCCCACTGACATCTCAGAAAACAAAATCTACTTCTGTCAGGACATCCCTGGGGCTGGCCCACCACGGCCTATGCCAGGTTCAGTAGGATTCAGGGGGAGATGGGTTTGAAAAACTCCAGGGATCTAGTGAGACGCCAAAGCTGGAGGCACCAAATGGAGGAGGAGGATGTCCATATGAACCCAAAGGAGCCCCCAACTTTTTCTGTCACTGTGGTGAGCTCCCCCAGCCGTGTGCAGCTGGCATCTTCCCAGAATGCTGAAATCTGGTGACCAGATTTCCTGGAAATTGACACTTGTGTGTTGTGTCCAGGGATCTGCCGCACTCGTCCCCTGTGCCCCAGGACAGGCAGGTGCCTCTCTTGCACAATGCAGGCATGCGCCCTTGCATCAGATCACACACGTAGCTCCCGAAGCTCCCTCTGGGCCTCAGGTTTCTCACAATGCCGCAGCCTCTGCCCTCGTGGACCAGCCAGAGATGCTGGGAATGTGGAGCAGGATCCTGGCACCAGGGCACAGCCTAAGAGGACCCTGGTCCAGAGAGTGGGTGGCAGGAGCAGGGCCCAGATATTGCAGCCAGGGATGTGGAGGGAAATACTTGCACTTGCATGCAGCCTTCCCCACCCTTGTAGGTAACACCTTCCCCATCCTTCTTTCCCCAACTTCTGGCATCATCCCTGGGGGTGGGAAAGACCCAGCTCAGCGCATAGGTGCACGCACGTGCACACCACCCCTGGCTCACATGGCAGAGGTGTGTTTCCCAGACTGCGCCAGGCCAGGGATGACTGCACCTCTGCCCACCCCACGCCAGCCAGCCCCACAACCAGCAGCTGCATACAAATCAGCCCGATGAGAATGGCCCCTTTGCAGTGGCCTTAGGCCACATGTCCCTAGCTCTGCAGGCTTTGACAAGGAGACGGTGTGTTCCCGTGTCTATTCAGGAGCTGTGAATGGTGCTCTGTTCTGGGCAACAGCAAGGTGGTTCCTTGCCCAGGGGAGGATGGGGGGATTCCTGATGGAGTGAGGGGGGAGGGCTTCACCAGCCTGGTTCCCTTTTATCAGTCTCATAGCTCAGATATAATAAAGATCCCGGGATCACCCAGCCAGCCCTTCATTGAATCAGTACAGAGATCAACTGCTCCCCCCAGTGCCCTGAGCATGGAACAGCCCCTTCAGCTTTAGCTTGGCCTGCTGGGGATGGCTGGGGTGGGGTGGGGTGCAGTAACATGGCCAGCCCATGAGGGATGAGGGGTGTGGGAAGAGCAGAGAGCATGTAATTTTTGACACCTGGGTGGGAGGAAGGATGTGGATGTGTGACGAGCCGGGGAAAGGACCAAGGCTAAACTTCAGACCCCTGCATCTCTAATCCCA
>ML685863.1:6853575-6864179 GCA_007922175.1 Pelusios castaneus | reverse complement strand
CACAGCCAGCAGGGGGAGCTCACACGGTGTGTGTCAGTGTCACCGCCCCGCACAGCCAGCAGGGGGAGCTCACACAGGATGGAAGTGTCACCGCCCCGCACAGCCAGCAGCTGGCACTCAGACATTTTTGGTGTGTTACACCAAAATGGTTGCTAGTATACTGTGTTACACAGCGTAGAATCACACTGATCCTAGTGGCGGACTAACCTGACCTGTAGGAGGGCTCAATGCCCCTTTTCTCTCAGTGGGGGCATACCTGCTGCAGACTCCCTGGCTTGCTTTCTCGTTACTGGTGTCAGAAAGCAGCGGACGGGGGCTAAAAAGCTCCCTGACCTGGCTTGTGTGTTGCTCTCTCACGTTCCCTGGGTTCCCAGAACAGAGTGGTGCTGAATCCAAGCACTGGATGACATGTGCCTTCCCCACAGGCCAGCTCAGCGCCAGACGCGTACAAAAGCTCATTGCTATGCACAGGCAGCCAGTTCCCCGCCCGCTGCCCTCATTCACAAGGACAATCCATCCCCTGGCAGCCGCGCCACAGAGAACAAGGCTTCGTTCACACTGCGCCAAGGCAACATGCTTTAAAGGACTGCCCGGCTGGCCCATGGCCACTTACACAGGGTGGGGGCTGCCCCAAGCCAGGGGGCTCCCAGGCCCACCCGACGATTCCGTGGTCGTGAAAGGCACCAGAACAAATATTCAGCCATCGTGGTCTGGGGCTGGGGGGGCCAGGGACGTGAATAGGTGCAGCCACCTCCGCGTCAGTGCATGTCGGGGTTTGTGAGCGTGTGTTTGTTTCGGCGTGTGTGTGCGTGCATGTGTTTGAATGATGTGTGCATCCCTGTGTGTGCCCACAGGCCAGCAAGTGCATACAATGGCTGGATGTTGCGGGTAGACGAATACAGGCTGGTTTTTAACGGTGTGCGTCATTAACAGCTCACCGAGGGGCTGGGTGGTTTCTCCATCACTAAATCAAGGCTGGCTGGTTTTCCAGTGGCTGTGTCCCCATGATTATAGGGGGGTCAGACTAGTGATCACAGGGGTCCCCTCTGACCCTGGGATCTCGAGGGAGGCGCGTGTGTGTTCCTGGGTGTCAGTAGGGGAAGCCCATCACACTTACTCCTGGCCTTGTGTCTGTGTGTCACTCACTGGAGCAAAGGCAGGAACCACAGGCAGAGGCCAGGTGCAGGGAACCCTCCTTGCCCAGGTGGAAGCGTGGGTTGCATGCCCGCGGGAGCACACTGCGCTGTGGTCCTGGTCTTCCAGATAACACCTGCTCTGCCTGTAGCTGGGTGCGAAGCAGGTTTGGGATGGGGACAGGACCGTCATTCCCCAGAGCCACCCAAGCCATTGCTACGGGTCTCAGGCCATTGGCCTGTCTCCTAGGATGGCAGCTTTGATGAGGCCATCACTCATTACCTTGGTTCTGCTCGTGAGTTCCCGGCCCAGCTGTGGGGTCTGTTTGTTTCCGGGAAGGACAGGACCCACGGCTCTATGGGGGCAGCCAGCGGGAACAAAGCCCTGGAGCTGATCGCTGCTGGACGACGCTTTGGGACAGAAGTTGGAGCACAAAGCGCCTTCTGTGCTGGCCCTGCTGGGGAGAGCCAGGCTGTGGCCCCAGCCCCATTAATAAGCCTTTGTGGAGTTGTCAGCGCCTGGCCCCAAAGAAGGCAGCCTGAGGGATGCGCTGTCCTAGCGCAGGGCATAGCTGACCCTACCTCAGTCTCTCCATGGTGAGGCCAGGGTGCAGGGAAACCAGCACGGCAGAGGGTGGGAGAGTCCTCAGACGAGGTGGGGAGATGAGGTCTCACCTGCTCTTCCAGGTACAAGGATGAATTGGAACGAGAAGGGATGCAGAGACCAGGAGTGGGGCTGCTTCACCTCCCCCCCTCCCCCGCAGTGCTGGCAGAGGGGAAGAGTGATAAATATGTCAGAGGGATGCACACAAGGGTGGGGAAGGAGTTAGTTAAGTTAAGGGCCAATGTAGGCACATGAACAAATGGACAGAAACTGGCCATCAACAAAGGTTTCTAACCACCAGAGGGGGAAGTTTTGGAACAGCCTCCCAAGGGGAACTGGGGGCAAAACACTGCACTGGCTCCAAGACCATGTTTATGGGGCAGGTAGAATGAGGAGACTGCGTACCATGGCATGCAGCTGATCCGCGACGGAAAGCAGCAAAAATCCCCATGGCCGGAGATGGGACGTGAGGTGGGGAGGGCTCAGAGTCACTGCCGTGAGTGCTTTCCCAGGTGACTGGAGGTGAGTCTTGCCCACTTGTTCAACGGTCTAACTTGTTGCCAGATTTGGGGTCAGGAAGGAATTTTCCCCAGGTCAGATTGGCCAAGACCCGGGGAGAGGGGTTCACTTTCCCCTGTAGTATGGGGCACAGCTCACTTGCAAGTTTACCAGTGTAAACGGTGGATTCTCTGTAACTTTGTCTTTCCGTGGTGGTTTGAGGATGTCAGTAACACATCCAGAGGTTGCAGGTCTAACCCAGGAGGGGGTGGGCAAGGGTCTGTGGCCTGCAGGAGGGCACACTACATGGGGAGTGCCTGTCCTTGCCCTGGGAGGTGCCAGGTTTCAGGGGCGCATCCCAAGGTTCCCTGCACTGCTGTGAGCTGTGAGCATTCTTTCCCAGGGAATTGGGGAGAACTTGTCCGGCCTTTCCAGGCACCAGTGGGAAAGCACTGGAGGACTAGCAGCCTTCAGGCATTGCTAGCTTGTGTCCACACTGCGGAGTGGCCATTACTCAGGCCTGTCAGCCCAGTGGGTGGCACCGAGCGAAGGGTTTTGTGTGCAGACAGGACATGAGCTGGGGACAATAACTGAGGTTGCTTTGCAGTGAAGCCCATCCCTGCCCACTCCACCCCCTCTCGAGTCCCAGGGCTTCGATTAAGCAGCTCCCCATCACTGGGGTCCGAACAGTGCTCATTTGAGTCCAGCTGCCTGAGCATCATGTCTGTGCGAGGCCAGGAACCCAGCAACATCGTTTCTGCTGCTCCCTGCCAGTGGATGTGTCCCAGCCATTGCACCCTGAAGACACCAGTCCCCCACAGCCCGGGGAGGAAGGAGGGCCCACAAGTGAGGGAGTAAGGAGACAGGCCTTGCAAATGGCCAGAGCTGTCTCACTCCCCATCACAGATTCATTCCTAATTAACCCAGCTGCCGGGCAGCCCTGAGACCGTTGCAGCCTGTGACAGGAAAGGTTACTGTGAAGGAAGCCCCTGTGGACCTGCCAAGGGCCCCCTCCTTCCTGGTCCTCATCTGATTGGAGTCCTGGGCCGCGTCCTTTGGATTCTGACCGCCAGTGCTGAGTTCAAAATCAGCACAAACACCCAGCAGTCCTGTGCCAGCCCTGGTCCCTCTTGTCCCCTGGGTAACCTGCTTCCAACCTTGGGAAGAGAAGCCAGGAGTCCTGAATTCCAGCCCCCTGCTCTCTCTGCTAGACTTGATAGCATTAGCGGCGTCCCTGAGAAAAATCCCAATGAAACCAGGAAAAGTTCTGTAAGTTTCCAGAGCTTTTACAGAACCACTGAGCTGGAAATCAAGTCCAGAGGGTTCAGATAGACATTTAATTGAGATCTCTCTTAATTAGCTTCTCAGCTGTCTGACTAAACTTGTCTTTCAAAAGAAACTCTCCATTCAAGCTAAGTGGAAGTTCTGGCGTCCGGCTGATTTTCATGGGCCCAAGCCAGGACGGCAGAGAACACAGCTAGACATCACTGAATGGAGCAGATGCCGCACTGTGTGGGGCAATGGGGGGAGTGCTGGGGAGAAGCAGTACACACCTGCACTACAGCTGGAGCTGTAATTTCCAGCCCAGGGAGACACAGCCACGTTAGCATGGGTCGGTCCGCACACCAAAAACAGAAGTGTCACTGTGGTGTGTGGATGGCGGAAGGGGCCAGCCGTCCCAAGTAGACCCTAGCCCTCCTCACCCCCATACCAGTATGTCTACACTGCTAGCTTTAGTGAACTGGCTCAGTCAAAACAAACAAGGAGTCCTGTGGCACTTTTAAAGACTAACAAATTTATTTATCGCCTGAGCTTTCGTGGGAGAAAATCCCACTTCGCCAGATGCTTGAAGATGGAGAACTTACAGAGTGGGAGGAAAATAAATGCAGGGAAGTGGAAGTCATGGGATCAGGTCAGACTGTTTAGCAAACCAAAGCAAGCACAAGGAATGACATGTCCAGGGCTAGTGTAGATGGACCCTCGGCTAACACGACGCCTGGAACTCAAGAGGATGCTCCAAGTTGTGCTGGGCAGTCTTGCTAGATGGGGCCTGAATGCCAGCTGGAAAATAGCCCATTGCTCGGCACACAGAGAAGGGCTGAAGAGTGACCCCCATGTGTGGGCTTGGATGCCAGAGCTTAGTTTGCCAAGGTTTAAATGGCAGCGTGGCCCTGCTTGGGGGAAAAGAGAAGCCAGCGACAGTGCTTGGGATTGCTGCTGTGCAAGTCGAAGGGTACAAGCTTTGCAGTCCTACCGTGACATGGGGAATGCTGAGGATACCTTGCTCAAAATTTCAGAAAAGGGTCATTAGTGATAATTACCAGGATCATGTATTAATTTCTGCCACAGGAGGGCTTAGAGCTGGGCCCTCCTGTGCTGGGTTCTGTACACACATGCCACAGGAGAGGGCCTGGCCGTGTCTGAACCAGCAAGAGAGACAAAGGTTGGGAAGGGAAACTGAGGCACAGAGCGGGGAAGGGGCTTGCCAAGGCCACCCAGCAGGTACAGGGGAGAGGTGGGACCAGTCCCCCAGGCATGTGTTTTCACCATGGAGTAAAGTAAATATTGACCACAGTTGCACAATATGCAATTCCATTGTTGCCCGGAGGGACTCCTTCAAGCGTCATTGGGATTGTTTTTAAAATGTATTTTTCTTTAAACCCAATAGCTGCCTTGCTAAACAGAATCTTTCCTTACCAGAAAACACGTGTGTGAGCGCAGACATGTGAGAGGAGCATGGAAATGCTCACACTACAGGCCTGGACGTGAGGAATTCTTGCGTTCTGATACCAGCTCGGGAGGAAGGGCGAGAATCTCGCCTGTGCTGAGATGCAGGTTACGTGTCTCTGACTCTCCGACCGGCCTGGCTCAGGCATATTGTAGTGTAGCCTAGGGGCTGCACTGGCTTGTGCTGGCTGGCTCTGGAGACTCAGGGTCTCATGGGACTGGCTGGAAGAACAGCCTTTCCCAGGCTGGAAGAAAATCACCAACTCCACCAAGTATTTCAGGAGTGCAGGGCAGAGACCGGTGCATGCTCACAGCTCGGGTCCAGCTCCAGCCAAAGCCGAGAGTTCTGCCAAGGGAAATTACACCTCCTGGTTTCAAAGCTGCCTCGGATTTGGTGCCTCTGTATCCAAAGCACCTCAGTGAAGAGACCATATAATATTTAATTGCTCAGCATCAATGTCTGGAGAATCACATCTGTGCAGAGAGGTCACTAGAAACAAAAGATCCTGAGACAAATCCACACACACTGATGCACACCCGTCTTCCCCCCACACACATACACTCTGCACAACCCCTCCCCACACTCATGCACAAACAGCCCCCCCCACATAACTAGCACACATATGCACATCCCAAACACAAACCTATACACACCCCAACACCACATACACACATGCACACCCTTTGCACACACACACACAAATGCATATACACACAGCGTTCATGTGCACACATATCACAGACAGATGCTCACCCTTCTCATCCCCCACATGTAAAACCATGCACACCTCTTGCACACATATCCCCACATGCCCCTCTTGCACATGCACGCATCCCTCTTGCACACACAGCTCTTGCACACACTTACTGAGCAGAACTCTTCTCTACCCCAGGAGGGCCCTGCCCTGGGGACTTGCTCCACTGGGCTGGCTTGCCCTAGGCTTCAAAGGAAAAAGCCACATTGCCTCTTACTGGTCTCTTAGATGTTGGAAACAAGGCGCCTGCAGACCAGGCTGGCCCCTGCTGTAGCCACTTCCCAGGTATGTGCAGCCATGACATGATTTCACCCATCAGAGGGGCCTGGAGCAGTGAAAGCACAATCACATCTACCCTGGAGTGTGTCCATTTGCTTTTCTTCTCCTCTGTGCAAGGCAAGAGCCGAAGGTTTCTGCTTGCTCTTTCCCTCTTTGTTCCTTTGCCAGGCCCAGGAGGTTGGCTTGGTACACGTCAGACACTAGGACCAGGCACACAATAACCCACTCCTCCTCCTCCCCCCCTTCCCCCGCCCCACCCAGGAGGGCTGGTCCTCTCTATAAATCCCAAGCAGCACAGGGCAAGAATCCCAACCCAGATCTGCACTCGGACTCAGCACAGCCTGAGCATGGAGAGCCAGCGACTCTCCTCCTATCGGCGGCGGTTTGGCCCCCAAGCCACCACTGTCCATCAGTCCCTGAGATCCTCGCCCTTCCTTTGGCTCATGTCTCCCGGCCCCACCACCAGAATCTCCATGACCAAGAAGAAGAGCTCGAGCCTGAGCTTCCGCACCAGCCCCCGGTTCCCCCAGGACCAGGCAGGCTTCTCCCTGGCCGATGCCCTGAACGCCGAGTTCAAGGAGACACGCACCAACGAGAAGGTGGAAATGATGGAGCTGAACGACCGTTTCGCCAGCTACATCGAGAAGGTGCGCTTCCTGGAGCAGCAGAACAAGGTGCTGGTGGCGGAGCTCAACCAGATCAGAGACAAGGAGCCCACCAAATTGGCCGACATCTATCAGGAGGAGCTGAGAGAGCTGCGCCGGCAGGTGGACCAGCTGTCCAACTCCAAGGCCAGGCTGGAGATCGAGAGAGACAACCTGCTGGATGACGTCAACAACCTCCGGCAAAAGTAAGGAACCCCTTTGCCTGCCGCAGGGCAGGAGGGGATCCGCAGTAGTTTTTGATCCTATGCAGACAGAGCAGGTACCTAGTCAGGAGCATGCTGCAGATGGGTTACACGGAGAGAAGAACAGAGCTGGGCATTTCAATGTACTCCAGAAGGTCTCTGAATCCTTTAAAGCGGGCGGGGACATAGGAGTGGCTAGGAGCTAGAAGGCAGGCAGGGCACTGGTAGGGTGTTAGAATTCCTGGTTCCTAGCTCCGCCATTCACCTGCTGGGTGGCCTTCAGCACATCACTTCCTTGCTCTGTGCCTCCTCTGCACCATGGAGATGATGGTACTGGCCCTGCTTGGGTCAGGCTCCACAGGTGGAAAGAGCTGAGTTTATCCCACAGCCTCAGACCAGCCATCGATTTTCCATGGACAAAAATCTGCCCCCAAATGTTTGCCACTGTGAAACTGGTGCATTTTCACCCATGTTCCTCCAGCGAGGTGAGCAGCTACTCCATGGACACACACAGACACCTGTGTGCCTGCACAAAACTGATGCGAGCCTGGCTTGCACAAACAGCTGGATCTCAGGGGTGGCAACGGGCCAATGGCTCCAATGGAAATGTGTACTGCTCACTGACTCAGAGTGGAGCTGAGGGCTTCTCTTGCGGAGCCTGTGTTCAGAAGTTTCCCACACTCCTGGCCAAACATGTTCTGGTCAGAGACTCAGTAGAAAAGACCTTGCCTTGGGAGCTAGACTACTCGCACGTTGCACGTTTAATGAGCCCTATGTCAGTGAGGGACAGGGGAGGGACAGAAGGAGGCAAAGCTTACCAGCCTCAGTTATAGGTTTGCTCTTGTGTGTTTCTGGTTTTACACCAACAGCCTATTGCTTCTGAGGGGATGTGCCATCTAATGGTTAGGGCAATGACCTGGAGTCTGGCTTTTTAAGCCCTACTTCCAGCCCTGGAAGAGTAGCGTGGTCTAGCAGTTAGCACAGGGCACATCAAGTTTCCTCAGTTCTAGCTCCTGCTTTGAGAGGAGCGTGGTCTTGAGGTTGATAGAAGGGTTTCTGTGCCAGAACTCCTGGGTTTTCACACTGTCTATGGGCAAGATGTTTACTTCTCTGTCTTGGGGGGGCGGGTAGAATAGTGGCTTAGCAGCCCAGGGAGGTAGCAGTGTTAGTTTATGTCTGTGCTAGAGAAGGATGCAGGGTTATTGGCACTGGCAAGAGCTGGCAGGGATGGAGGGATGAAAGTTTTGTTCATTGAAAAATGGTGAATTATTGAAACAGGGGAAGGGTCAATTTGGACAAACCTCCTGATCCAAAAAGTTTTGAAAAAAGAGTTTTGGAATGGTTGAAACGTCCCATTTTGACATTTCCAAAGGGAAAAGTTTCATTTTTGTGTTAAAAAAACTTGGGGGTTAAAACCTGAAGTTAAAAAGGGCAAAACTGAAATAGAGACGAATGATCAAAATGATGCATTTCAGCTGACGCCATCTAAACTATTTTTCATTATTGGTTCATGAAAAGTGTTCAGTTTTCCACTTTTTTATCCCAGTTTAGGGGCGGGAAGAAACAGCGCTGTCTGTAAAACTCCCCTGGTCTGGGAAAGCATCCTCCCAGCCCACCCAGCTCTATCACTGGGGATGGGAGGAACAAGAGGTTCTGGGTGACTTTGGCAAGCGCCCATGACGGAGGCCAGATTTTCAGCGTTCCACTTGTGCTGAGTACAGCTCTTTAGAAAATCTGCCTCAATTGTGTTTGTGAGCACTTGAAAATCTGACTCAGAGGAGCCTTTTAAAAGCTGGTCCTGGATCTCAGCTCTCCATGTGCAATGTGAAAATAATGATCATTCCTTTCTCCCACTTCTTGTCTTGTCTCAGCAGACTGAGCTGCCTGGGAAAGGACCCTTTCCTGCTCTGGGCCCCTGCAGCACATAGAGCGCCCAGCATAATAAAACAATCAGTAGTTACTGTAACAGTGGGCTGGGGACAATGGCAGATGCAGGGGATAAAACCAGCAATTGAAAAGGCAGGGGAGGCATCTCTAGCAAGATAAATCCCCTGCATGCACCTTCAAACACATACATCCACCTATAATCTAAGAGCCAGGCAGACTGGAAGGCAAGCAATGTTCCGCTTCATAAATGTTCTTGTGTTTGGCAGAATTTGCTCCCAGGAGGCTGGGACACAGCCAGGGATGAGCTCAGAGCTTTGGGGATTCCCTGACACAGATCACATGGAGCAGGGAACAATAAAACCTTTGCCTGTCTCCAGGATCTCTGCACATCCAGCCTCCCAAATGCTCCACTGTGGCCAGTAATCAAATAATGTGCCCACATCAGATAGGGACAGTGAGCACAGACGAGAGGAGAGACTGGCTCAAAGTCCCACAGGGACTCAGTCACTGAACAAGGAATGGGCCTTACAGACCAACACCCAAACCTGTTAAGCTTCTCACCAGCCTGAGAGTGTCCAGCCAGCCCTATTTTACAGATACCAGGGCAGTGGGTGGAAACCTTTTTCATTTGCAGACCTTATAATATTTCAAATGGAGGTGCGGAGGCCTGGGAATTCTAGACTGAGGCTGTAGAGCCCTGCTGGGGTTAAAACAGGTTAAAAACCACTATTCTGGGTGACTGCAGGGATGAGGCCTCTTCACATGGGACATCCCGGCAGGGGCATTCTTGGCATCTGATCCAATAAACCCTACACAACCTAGCCCACCTGCCTACCAAACACAACACACCTAACGCAACCTGCACAACCTAGCCCATCTGCCCACCTAACAGCCTGCACAACCCACCTAATAAAACCTGCACGATCCGTCCCATCTAACACAACTTGCACACTACTCACACAGCACAAGCCACCATTCTCTTCTGCTTGCCCCCAGCTAGACATCTTGGACAGGCTCTTGAGGGCACCTGTCTCCGTGCCACTGCTGGGACACTTGCACCTCATGCCCCTGGGCCCTGTGACCCCTCTGGGCAGTGATTGTCACAGGCCTGCCCACTGCGGCCCCTTGTAATGCTTCCTCTGCCCTGTGCTGTCTTCTCCTGCCTCTGCTGCTCTCCTCACCCACATCACATTGGGTCTGAGTCCAAGCAGCGCTGTATCCCTGTGCTGTGCTAGCCAGGGACCGACGGCTCAGGCAACTGCTCATACGGACCCTGTGCCTCAGGGCGCCGGGTCCCTCTCGCTCATGGAGGCAGGGCGCAGTCTGGCATCAGGGAGCTAGGAGGGAATATGCCCTGCTGCTTCCTGTTCTGCACCAGTTGTGGGAGTGAGCGGGCCTGGAGGGGCGAGGGGTGTGTCAGTGGGTGCTGGGACGCTGGTGTGGTGTGTCTGTGTGAGGAGGAAAGTGTGAGCATTGGTGGGGGGAATATGTGTGATCTGGCTGAGTCAGGCATGCATGTCTGTGTAAGGAGGACAGTGTGTGTGTGACATGGCAGGTTTGGGCATGAGCGTCCGTGCATGGACAATGGTGCATGTGTTTGTGACATCGCAGGGTTGGGCAGGAGTGTCTGTGCAAGGAGCACGGTGTGTGTGTGACACGGCAGGATTAGGTGTGCATGCCTGTGCAAGGAGCACAGTGCGTGTGTGTGTGACATAGCAGGGTCAGGCGTGGGTGTCTGTATGAGGAGAATGTTGCGTGTGTGTGTGTGTTTGTGGCATGACACGGTCAGGTGTGGGTGTCTGTGCGAGGAGCACAGTGCATGTGTGTGTGTGTGACGTGGCAGGGTCAGGTGTGGGTGTCTGTATGAGGAGAAT
>ML685863.1:6830624-6850956 GCA_007922175.1 Pelusios castaneus | reverse complement strand
CACACAGACACAACCTGACACCCCAAATCTCTCTCACACACCCACAAACCCAGACACTCCCAAATCTCTCTCACACACCCACACTCCAAATCCCCCTCACACAGATACAACCCCCCCACACCTCAAAGTCCCCTCACATAGAAGTAACCCCAGACACCCCAAGTCCCCCTCACACAGACACAACCCCCATACACAGTCATGACCCCCGCACAACTCCGCCTAGTCCCCTCCCAAATGGAGATAATCTGGCCAGGAACAAATGTGGGCTGGACATTAGCAGAAGGCATCTACCTGGCTGCCAAGGCTGAGCTTTTAGACCAGTGAGGATGCAGAGCCCTGGATTGAGAGTAACTCTGCTCCATGGCCACAGGCCCCGGGGGAGTGTGTTGGTGCTGGTAACTGGGCTCACACCAGTTGTTTGGCCCCTAACTGCTCAGTGCAGCTGGATCTGGTGTCAGGCTGGGGGACTGACCAGGGCACTCGGTGGGCAGGGGCTGGCACTTCACCTCGCCCTGCTCTTTCCCACTTCACAGGATGTTGACAATGCTGCTTTAATGCGCTTGGACCTGGAGCGGAAGGTGGAGTCCTTGCAAGAGGAGATCAACTTCCTGAGGAAAGTCCATGAGGAGGTATCGGGAGTGACTCACTCCCCTAGCCCCTGGGTGGGGATGGGATGGCAGAGAGCGCCCCTTTGTCTTTGCCTTGCCATGCTCCCACCTGGGCCCAGCTAGCCAGAGAGGCAGGGACCTTACAGAGGGAATGGCTCTCCTTTGGGGGGCTTCTCTCTCCCCCATGGCCTCCCTTGGTTCCTTTGTGCCACCTGTGGGTTGGACCCCACATCCGTCCCCCCGGGGCCTGGCCTGTTATTCCTGCCAGCCAGGAGGAAGAAGGAGGGAGAAATCTTTGGCCCACACTCCAAGGGTGATGTGTAAATTCTGAATCCGCGAGGGGAGCGTCAGAAGGTCTCAGCTGGTGTAATTTATACCCCACAGTCACGTAAGAGAACCTACCCCTACTCCCACCTTCCCGTCAGCTACACCCTTTTCTGTCTGCCTTTGGGTGTGTGTACTATGTGAGGTCCTTCCCTAAAATCCAGGCACTGCTGGATAACCTCCGCCAGTGTGTCCGGACCCCGGAGAGGGATGGATGGAGGGGATGTCTTCTGCAGCTACAGCAATGTCATGGCATACCACAGAGTGGCCAGCAGTGGGCGCTGCGGGAGGGATGTGGTAGCATCTGTTCCCACGCGGTGGGACCTTTCCCTCTTGTGGGAAGTGTGTAGTGTGACCCTCTCCATGCACATGCAGAGACCAGGTGGCACATCCCTGCCCCTGAGCTGCCAATCCTCCTGGCTTGTTTTTGCAGGAGCTGCGTGAGCTGCAGGAGCAGTTAGCACAGCAACAGGTCCACATTGAGATGGACGTGTCAAAGCCAGACCTGACTGCTGCATTGCGGGAGATCCGCATTCAGTACGAGTCCATGGCCTCCAACAACATGCACGAGACCGAGGAGTGGTACAAGTCCAAGGTAATGTTAGCAGAGCCACGTGCCAGCTGATTGCAGGGGCCGCTGGTGCATGCATTGCCTGTCTCTTACCTCCTGTGACACTGATATCGGACAGCCGATGTCTCTGGGACGGTGCCCATACGCCATGTGCTACCCAGGGGAGTCACCAGGAGGCTGGTGCATGAGAGATTCCCCTAGGCGAGTCCCCTGGCTTCATGCAGGCTGCAGCAAGACTAACAATACTTTGACGTTTGTCTTTGGTTAGCACTTTTCATCCCAGGATCTCAAAGCTCTTCACTCTTTGTACCCCCAGACCCCTAGGAGCGAGGTGGGATTTAGGCTCCCCTGTTACACAGGGGGAAAGATGGGACACAGAAGGTAAGAGACTTTCCTAAGGTGGCACAGTCAGCTCAGGAGTCCTGAGCTCCAACCACTAGACCACATTTCCTTGGCGGTGCTGGGACTAGACCCCAGGAGTCCCAGCAGCCAGGCCACTCTCCAGCTACTGAAGCACATTGTTCAAATGACTGTATCATTATCATCAGCTTTCCCTGCTCTCTCCCAGTGTCTTGTTCCCCTGAGTGATGCTCATGGCTGAGCACTCTTCCCAGGCAGGGCCAGCTCTATCTCTCCAGGCCATGTGCACTAACACCTCTTCCCCAGTTTGCAGACCTGACGGATGCCGCAGCGCGGAACGTTGAAGCCCTGCGCCTGGCCAAGCAAGAAGCCAATGAGTACCGGCGGCAGCTCCAGACTCTCACCTGTGACCTGGAGTCGCTGCGGGGATTGGTAGGTGAGGGTGCTGTGTGGTTTCCCATTGCTGCCCTCCATTAGCACAGGCCTCCTAATGACTATCACACCTGTCCCTGAGCCCTGCTTTGGGCTCGAAATTCCCTGCAGTCCCCAGTAAACTTGTCAAATAAAGCTCTCTTAGAACCAAGCGAGCCGAGCTGGGAACCGAGGTCTCAGCAGACACCAAATGATGCAGTGCAAATATGTGCACCTGTAATGTGCGAAGAGGAAGACTGCTGAAGGAGATGGGACAGGAGTCTGCTCCCGTGGGGCAGAGACAGCACCCTGGGCTCCAGTGGGGCAGAGATGGAGCACTGTGCTCCTGTGGGGCCAAGACAGCGACTGGGCTCCCATGGGGCAGAGACAGCACTCTGGGCTCCTGTGGGGCAAAGATGGCGCACTGGGCTCCCATGGGGCAGAGACGGTGTACTGGGCTGGGTTTCGGTCTGTCCAGTAGGGCAGGGAGGAAGAAGACCAGCTGAAGCGAATGAGTGTTACATTAGGTGGGGGAACTGGACTACATGGACCCATGGGGTGATCCATGCTAGGCTCTCAGTAGCAGCCCCGGAGGCTGATGAGCCCCATTAAGGTCATGTGACCTTGGTCTGCTGGTACCATATCACTCCTGTGTCCAGGATCCCAGGGGCAGAGAACTGAAGGCAGAGTGAATCCAGAGTAGTAAGTAACACCTCCACACACACACACCTCCAGAATGAAACCCTGGAGAGGCAGCTGCGGGAGATGGAGGACCGCTATACCATTGAGACAGCCAATTACCAGGACACAGTCGTCCGGCTGGAGGAGGACATCCGCAACCTCAAGGAGGAGATGGCTCGACACCTCCAGGAATACCAGGAGCTGCTCAATGTCAAGCTGGCCTTGGACATTGAGATTGCCACCTACCGCAAGCTCCTGGAGGGAGAGGAGAGCAGGTGAGCCCCTGCACTCGGATGGGGGGACATTCTCCCCTGGGGGCCGCTGCCTCCCTTGCTGTGCGAATCACTATCTCCCGTAATCCAATGCATTTAGAGGCTATCCCCAGCACCATGCCCCCAGCCAAGGGACCCCTCCAGGGAAAGGGCAGCATAAGGAAGGGGAATTCATTCACTTGTTCTTTCAGGGGACCCTGCTGTTGCCACGTTGAACCTGTTCCCTGGAGAATGCCAGTCCCCTAGGCTGCCAACCCACCACCCAGCAGCAGTGCTAAATCCTTGTCCATCAGCAAACAAATGCTCCAGGCCACAGCTTGCTTGAGTGGCCAGGATCTAAAACTCTGTCATTCAGAGAAGGGCCTGAGCCAAAACCCTGGCTCCAAACTCTCCTAATGGTTGGAGGAAAGCTAGGACCGGATCCCAGCCTGGCAACCTGGGCCCGTCTCTCCCATGTGCTGTTGGAAGGGAATGGCTCTCAATTGTCCTCATGCAACTCCACTGGCCTCAAACGTGTCAATGAGAGCAGAAGGGTCTGGTTTGCTACGTGCTGAGGGTACGGGGCTGGATTAGGGACAATGAGGGGCAGGGCCTCTTCTCACCCTGCTGTTCTAGAGCTCCCTTCTCTCGGCAAGTCACAGGCAACCTTGCTTTGGAAGAGCCTCGTCTCACAGCTGTGCTTCGTTTCCATTGTCTCTGCAGGATCACCATCCCAGTGCAGACCTTCTCCAACCTGCAGATCCGAGGTCAGGAGGCCGCATGCCCCGAGGGAAGAGGGAGGAGGGAGGGATGGGTGGCTGTGGCCGCATAACACCTTCCCCCTGGGCTGTGGAATCCCTTTGCCGTGGCGCCACACACAGACTCTGACACTGAGCCCGGACTGGAGGAAAGGCTGGGTAGTAGGATGGCCACTAAATGTTTGCAGCGACAAGCGCTAAGATGGGGGCCATCAAATCTCATGCCTCAGGGCATAAGCTGATCACTGTGGAGAACGTCTCCCGGGGCACAGAATTGTGCAATTGGCCAGATGCATTATGGGCTGGCTTTTTCCCATCTTCCTCTGATGCACCAGGAGGTGGAGGGAGGTTAGCATTGTTCAATGGCCAGGGAGCCAGAAGACTGGCTGTGCTGTCTCTAACCTGTGGCGTGACCTTGGCGACCCTTATCCACTGCCGCAGACTGGGGGTTTCAAACAGCACGTCACCCCTGAGTAGCACTGTCACCCGCACCACTGGGAGGGGGGCCTCAGGCTGGGTGCCCCATGCGCTGATCCAGTACAGCCCATCCAGCACCTCCACGCTCCCTGTCTCCAGCAAGGTCAGACTACATGAGGTGTGGGTGAAGGAAGCCACTGGGGGGGGGGGGGGGATCATGTTATCCCCTCTTTGGGACCCAGCACAGTAACTTCACCTCTCTGGATGCAGGCTGCTCTGCAGCGTAGAGGAACCCTGAAGTGTGGGAGAGGGATGCCCCAGGTGATCCAGAGCTTGGGGGGTTCCAGGACAGGAGGCGGTGGCGATTTAGCACAGCTGGGGCCCTCAGGACCATGAAACTTTCCAAGCAGGAATTCAGGCAGGCCAGGACTACAGTGATTCCCTCATCCCTGTGCAGGGAGGAAGGAAGAGCATGGTGCAGAGGCCATGACCAGTGCAATGCCTGGCCCAAAGATCTCATGTCAGGGGCATCCCAGCCAGCGGCATGCAGGGGATAGCCCTGTGGGACTGTGGTAACTTAGTCCCTGGGGGTCCACTTGCTACGTGGGCCACCCCTATCCCAGGTACAGGGAATCTCTCTTTGGGCCCAAAGACAAACTGACTGGGGAGCCTGTGTGGCCCTAAATACTTCATTCTGCTTGGCTGGGCTTTCTCCAAGTGGAGACAGTGTCTGAATTTGCTTTTCCACCAGAGACCAGCCTGGATACCCGATCAGTGTCTGAGGCTCACCTGAAGAGAGGCATCGTGGTCAAAACTGTGGAGACCAGAGATGCAGAGGTAGGAGATGGTCTTCCCTACCCCTGCCCTATCACTCATCCTGTCTCCTTCCTGCTGAAGACCAATTGATCTTGCCACACTGCATTTCCCTGTTGTCTGGGCCCTGAATGGGATAGGTCCTGGACGGTGATGGGCATGTGTCTCGCTTGCTGAAATCTACAGCTGTAATAGCCTGGGGGGAGCAGCGTTTTCCTGGGAAGAATTAGGGGCTTTTGTTCTGTTGATGGATCTCACCACTGGTAGATGGCTTGCGTGTGTCTAGCAACACCCCTTGTGTGTGTCTAGCAATGTGTCCAGCGAGACTGGGGGGTACAGCAGGCAAAGCACCGGGGAAGGAAGTACTGCTGTGGAGAGAGCCCACCCAATCAATTCAAGGACACACTTTCCTGTTGGCCAATGTAGTTTCATCAAAATCAATGTCAATTTAATGTAATTTTTGACAGAAGAAATATGAAATGAATGTTTTGACTTTCTCATTTCGTTTTGACAAGATTGATAACATTTTGTTTCGATAATGCTGAAACGTTTCATCATGGTAAAGCCATTTCAATATGCGTGTTTCAAGGCTTACCATGTTGACTTTTATATTACATTGAAAGACTGATTTAATATTATGCATATATTATGTTTACTATTCAATATTATATTTAATATTTAATATAACATTGAAATCTAAACAAAATCAGAAGAATAGAGTGAGAACAACACACTTTTACCTTCCCAAAAGGACACATTTTAACATTATCAAAATGCATGATTTTATGATCCCCAAATCCCCCCCCCCCCTTTTTTTTTTTCTTTGTGGAATTTGTGTGCCACAGGAAATTTTGTCTCTTTGTTCTGATTCTGAAATACCAGAATTTCCAGCTGAAGAGAAATTCTGGTTTCCAACCAGCTCCAAAATGTGGTTATGGCCCTGCACGAGGCTCTGGAGATCTCAGCTCCAGTCTGATCTTTGCCGTAGACAGTGTGATGTTGGGCAAGGCTTTTAATTAAACTGGGCCTCAAGTCTCCATCTGTAACGTGGGGTAAATGATCCTTCCTTTCTCCCACCCTTCATTGGTCCTGGCTACTTAAAATGTTTGCCGTGCAGTTGTAGCCATATCAGTCCTAGGATTCGAGAGAGACATGGTGCGGGAGGGAATATCTTTTATTGGACCAACTTCTGTTGGGGGAAGGGACAAGCTTTTGAGCTTACACAGAGCTTTATTCGGCTCTGGGAAGGTAACCAGAGTGCCGCAGATAAAAACAAATTGGGGCAGATTGTCACGCAGAAGGGCGAGGCACGTAGGCGGCAGTCGCTTGAAATGAAGCAGGCAGTTGCGACTGAGATTGTTATGCATAAAGGGTTTGAAGTAGGCAGCTCAGGGCACTGTGGTGTGTTACCAATTGATGAGCCTGGGAATTTAAATTCCTAACTGCTAGACACCAAAAATCATGGACTTAACGGGGACACGGGTTGTATGGCTCATTACAACAATTCATAGCACATCCACTGCCTAATTCCTTTAACTGTCACTGTCGCATTGGCCGGACTGGCTCACAGCCATGACTGCCAGCCTCAGGGCAGACTGTCAAAAAGCAGGGCCAACGCCCCAAACTGGCTGTATGTTCTACAATTAGATTTCACCAGCCCAGTAACAGGTGTAAACTCCCAAAGCACTGTAAGCCTTACCATGGGGTCACACTGTCTCTCCAGTCTACCTTGCCAACCAGACAAGATGGTCTATGTGGTAGATGGTCACTTTAAACCAAAAATCACAACAATATTCAGATTAGTCCCAGTACCAAAGGACCTGTCACGTACCCCAGGTCAGTTGCACTCAGATCTCAAACCCAAAACAACCCATGTAGCCAATCCTGTAACAAACTAACTAAAGACTGATTGACTCGGAAATGGAATGAGCGCTATTTACAAAGCTAATACAGGAAACACCCTCACAAACACCACGAGTTTCAGTCTCAGAGTTAATATAAGCTTCTACAATCAGCAGTGCTCTCTGTCCATTAGGGCTGACCCATGCCAAGCAGCTTGGGGATCTCTGATGTATGCTTAGGAATTTTGTCCTGTCAGGTCTGGAAAGCATATAGAGGCCCAGTTTCTCTTTGCCAGGGATTTCTTATCCCTTTCACCCCAGATTCCATGTAGATTGGTTGATTTCATGCACAGGTCTCCCCTTCCTGAGGGAGTGAGGAATGCAGCCAACAGGGTCCGTGTCCTTTGATGCTACACAATGCCTCATTTGCCTTCAGAGGACACACATGTGCAGGATGGGCACTTCGCACTCATTAACACTGCTTTTCTCATGTGGGGAGTTCCACGACTCAAGAGCAAACGCCCAGCATAACTCTATACCTGGGTCACAGCCACGAGTAAGATTAGTCCATGCAGCAGTCTGCAAACAGTCCATAAAATCTAACCACGAAGGCCATTCTTCTAAAACTGATCTCTGTTTTAACTCTACTAACCACAGGCAAGCCAGCTATTTGTCCGTGTCGAGGGAGGCCTTGCCCTGGCGTGAGCTGGCATTCATCACATCCTCTTCAAACCTTTTATGCATAATAATCTCGCCCCCAATTGCCCAGCTCATTGCAAGTGACCAGCTCCAATGTGCGGTGCCCTTCTGCTTCACAGCCTGACCTTCCTGTGTTCAGCACAGATGCGCTGCCCCATCTCCCCCAGGCTGAAGAACATAGAGCTCTGTGTAGCCGAAAACTTGTCCCTGCTCCTGACAGTTATCCCCTCCCCCACGATGTTTCTCTTAGTTAGACTGAAGGCTCATAGGCCAGGGACCATTTCGCCCAATGTACCTGGACAGCACTCTGACGACAAAGGGGAAATGGGATGATTCCATAGGGGGCTGAAAAGACAGCCTTTTGGTGGGGTTATGGGATCAGGCAAAATTCCAGGTAGCCTCTGTGGGGCGTTTTCGATCTCCCTAGAGTAGGAAGCCTGCAAGAGAGGTTTTGTTTTGGTCACTGAAGCAAAATGTTGTGTGCGAGAGGAGCAAAGCATGCCCCGTTTTTAGCTGAGCTTCGTACCACTTTCTGGGGTGGAGGCTGCCTCGGCACACAGGCCGGTTTAGGGGAGACGGGGCGTGTGGAGCCCTGGCCTGGGCAGTCAACACGGAGCTGTCAGGGAGCTACCTGTGCAGCCAGCCACTCTCACTCCCACTGGCACAGGGAGAGGGGAGGTTCCCTGCACCCCGCAAACACCAGGCACCTGTCGGGAGGGCTGGTTAACTCCCTGCCAGGCGAGAGGGCTCGTCAGGGGCCTTACAGAGCAAAGGCAGCCATGGAGTCCCCTCAGCTGGGCAGAGCATTGCAGTGTGGCTCTTTTGTGCTCACCGGCTCCCCCTGGCCAGCAGGCCATCCCCAGCGAGGTCCGTGAGGCCTTTGAATGGTGGCTCTAGGGGTCCCCAGGTGAGCCGAGGCTCCTGCCTGATGCCTGGACTGGAGGGACCAAGCAAGTGGGCACATTAGTGACCCACCATCCGGGATAGGAGCTGCCCCGATGCTGCCTCCTCTCAGTGCTGAGGCTCCAGCCCAGGGTGGGACTCAGGTGCCAGCAGCTGCCATGGGAACGATGACCCCCTTTCTGGGCCACTGGTGTCCCAGCCTCTCCCCGCACTTTTCTAACTGGGACGGACTGAGCCAGCCCCCTTGCCTGGGAGCTGGCAATTAGCATTATCCCTACGGGCACACAGCTGAACCGGCAGGTCAGCTTCCAGCAACAGGGCGGGGGAAGGAACCCAAGAGTCCTGACTCCTCTGCTCTGCACTGTGAGACCTTGGGGCAGGGGAAGAATGCCATGGGGCACCCTTGCGTCTGATTACAATAAGTCCAGTCTGTCCCTTATACTGGCCGGTTCCAGCTTGCCAGCTATCTGGCTGGCCCAGCTGGCTCCTCCACCCCTAACCAGTGGCCTACAGCCCTGTGATTCCCCCCATCCTGCAGTCTGGTTCACACTCAGTGATCTTTGCTGCAGGACAGGACTTTTCAGCCTCCCTACCCCAGCCAGATTTCTCCAGCACAGCAACTTGACACTGCCCAATTCTCTCTGGTCACTGGCTCCATGGGGGCCATGGCAGTGATGGGCACAGGATCGAGCCCCGAGGCCTGGTACCACACCCTGGCAGCTCCCAAATAAGGGGCACATGTTTTAACCCCACCCACGCATGTCTGGCTCTGACTCCACCCAGACAAGTCCTGGGCTTGTCTCCTGGCCTCCCCAGGGTTCTGTGGGTCTCTTGGCTGGCGCTGAGCCAGTGAGGGGAACCGTGACTGGCCGTGGTGGTGACACTTGCCCTCTGTCTGCCCACAGGTGATCAAAGAATCCACCCTGGAGCACAAGGACTAGTGCGGCTGGCAGTCGAGGGGCGGCACAAGCAGCAGAGGCAAGCACGTAGCTGTAGATCACTAGCGGTGTAGATCCCAGCTGGCACTTGGCCCCTCCGACGTGGGACGAGGAAGCTGGCACGGCTGCTCCCTTTGCCCCCAGCGTGGCAGTGGCAGGGGACCCACAGCTCAGCAGCCATGTGGAGGGAGCACGTCTCACTCTCCAGGCTGGGGGTTAACGAGACTAACTGGAGGACGTTCCATAACCAGCACCCCTTGGAACAGCTGCTGACGGCTGTAGGCTAGTGCTTCGGCCCAGGGCTGGGCCAAGCCACGTCTGTCCCTGCTGCTCCCACACCTGCTCTCCCCAATCTGCTGTGGGCCTTGCATCCATGGGATTTGCTTTGAGCTGCTTGTTTGCCCTGCTGCAGATGCTGGTGGGAGGGGGTTAGGCCCTGCTTTAGCCAGACCTCACCTAGAGATAGGGCTGTGATGGCTTCTGTGCACCCCACCCTGAAATCCACTCCTGTGGGGGCCTCAGCAGGAGGCTGCCTGCATGGGGAGGAAAGACGAAGCAGTTCCAGGACAGCTCCTGCCCCAAGAGAGGTGAAATCCATTACCCAGAGGCTGCAGAGTTTGCACAGCCTCCTGGAATTGAGCCGTGCCCCCGATCTCAGTGTCCCCTAGGATGGCTGAAGCCTGGGAGAGGCCCTGAGTGCAGTCTGGCCAGGGTAGCGCCCACAATCTGACACAGGGAGACTGGTGGGTTGACGCTGCCGAAAGCAGTTCTTCACTGCAGTCCTGCCACACACACCCCACTAGCCTGGAGATCAGGCAGAAAATGCCTCCCCTGTGACAGGCGGGGAAAGGAGTTGGGCTTGGCGCAATGCAGCTCTGAACGGCGGCACCTGCTCTCCCCACACACTGGCACCAGGAGGAGGTGAGGGGAAGACACTAAGCAGCCAGATGCTCCAGCTGTGCCAACGCAACGTAGGAGGAGTGCTGGTCTGGGAATGAAGGCAGGAGCCCCAGAGCACAAGAGGGGCAAGGCTGGCCGACGCCTCCCCCTCTGTGCTGAGGGCTAGGAACCAATGGTTCCACTTGACTGAGCACCAGGCAGGTTTAGCTGAGAGGATGGAGGGGACAGGAAGGGCAGAGCCTTGCAGGGAAACGATTCCCACTTCTGTCAGGCGGCCACAATGGCCTGCTCAGCGGCACAGAGGGAATTGGACTAATGATCCTATTTATGCTTTGGGGAAGTGGGCGGGCGTGAGCCCGCAGCCTCCCGGCAGCTTCATGGTTTAATCAAGGCCTGTTCCCAGCCCCTGGCCTGGCTGTGAGCAGGCTGTGAACAGGGGCATGAGCTGGACTCCCTGCTGACACATAATGCGCAGGGTCTTCCCTGCTTGGCCTCAGCATTCACGGTGCTGGACCATCCCAGGGCCTGCAGAGCAGCATGGCAGAGCTGGTGCTACCCAGGCAAGGGAGCCGGTGAGCTTAGGTCAGTGTCCTTCCCCACCGATGGAGCGGTGCCAGCCAGCTCAGGGCCTATGACTGGCTTTGGGGCACACGCGGCTGGGTCAGGCTTTCCTGTGGCTGGGAGGGGCTGGGGCGCCTCTGGGGAAGGAGAGAG
The DNA here is from genome assembly GCA_007922175.1 of Pelusios castaneus. Taxonomy (NCBI): domain Eukaryota; kingdom Metazoa; phylum Chordata; order Testudines; family Pelomedusidae; genus Pelusios; species Pelusios castaneus. The sequence goes on along the minus strand of ML685863.1, from coordinate 6,839,767 downwards.
CCACAGTGCCATCGCACAGGAGGCTGGTGGCCTGAGTTAAAGCTGGGTCTATCTGTGGGAGCCCAGGCAGGTCCCTGGCCCCTTCTGGCACAAGGATTTGTTACTGGCCAGCCGTGTCCCCTGGTCTCCCATGTGCTGTTCCCGGGGTTGCTCTGACAGACTCACTCCTGTGGGGCAGCGCCCGGTGGCAGCGGGGTGTGCTTGCTTGGTGAGGTATTACTTGGCTTGGGAGGGAGGCAGAATCTGGCTTCAGGTCAAACAATCCTCCACTGTGAGCAACTGTTCATCTCTGCTCATCCTGAACCGTTCGAGAGTCTTGGGTACCAGTAAAGAGCTGCCACCTCCTGCCCCAGAGGTGGCTGCACTGGTGCAGTGGGTGACAGTGGAGGGGCGCTAGAAACAGACCCTCGTGAGTGTGGAGCCAGCAAGGTGGCTGATCAGACACCAGCCTGGTGCTTCTTCCCCCAGTTGGACATTTCTAATGCAAGTGAAAATGGAGAGGGTGGAGAGGAAGGACTGTAGGGCAGAGAGAGGCGCAGCAGGGGGCCTGTCTGGGGCCTGAGTGTGTTCAGGGGCAGGAGATGCCACCGAGTGACCAGGGCTGTGTGGGGGGAGGAAAGCGGAAGGGGGCTCCTTTGTCGGTGAGAGAGCCCATTGGGCGCACCGGTGCTGCGTCACTGCAGCCCCCTTTGGCCATCAGGCATCAGGGCTCTGCCTGAGGCTATGTCTACTTGTAAATTTAGGTCGACTTAGCATGTCCACACCTACATTTAAAGTCGACTTAGGGGGGAACTTACAAAGTCAACCTAGAGCATCCATACTGGACGCCTAGGTTGACTTCTAGGGGCTAGGGGGACCTTGGACAGGTCCACGGTGGCGGGTGGGCACCCCTTGCCAAGTGCCAGGGGGCTCAGCCTTTGCCCCATTGTATCTGGGTACAATGGGGCAAAGGGGGACAGGGACCCTGGCAGGGCATAGGGGCAGGGTGGGCAGGGCTCTGCCCTGCCCTGTGGGGGGGCATGCCAGGCTTTCCCTGTGCCACCCCCCAGCAGGTCAACTTAGAGTCAACTTAGGGCTACTCCACGTCTACACTGGCTTACGTCGACTTTAGAAAGCCTAAAGTCGACTTTAAATGAGGTTTAATAAAGTCGACTTAATTTTCCTTAAGTCGACTTAAGCAGCTTGCTTAAGTCGATTTAAGGAAAGCGTAGTGTAGACACAGAGTAAATTAAGTTGACTTAAGCAATCTTAAATCGACTTAATTTACTAGTGTAGACGCACCCTGAGAGCCATGTTTTAGCATTGCACTTGTCACCTACGACTCTGTGGAGCTGAGCTGAGGGAGAGGGAGCACCTGAATTGACTTCAGCGCTCCTTCGGGCCCAGAGTCCACATATTCCGTGTTCCAGAGGAGGCCAGACAGCTGGGCCTTGCCAGCCAATGCAGCGAACCCTGCATGTGCCAGCACTCAAGCCAGCGGGAGCCAGCCACCCCGCAAGGCAGGACAGCTGGCCCGTCACTCATTCAGGAACAGGTCAGAACGTCCTCTCCAGTGCTTAGACTGGGCCTGCCTCGGGCTGCGGTCAGTGGGAGGGGCTGCACCCAGCTGTCAGGGTCCCTGCACCCCATTTCCATGTGGTGGTTGGTTCAGGAGCAAAAATCAAGCACTGCTTCTCCCAGCATTTCTTTGCAGGCACCAGGGAATGTAACACCATTAATCTGCCACTCTAGTGCCACGCCTCGCAGGCTCTGAGTGCACGCTATAAACACTAATCCACACAGCCTGCAGCTCCCTCGGCTGGAGAGGCAGATTATTATCTATCTCCTATGTGCAGCTGGGCCAACTGAGGCACTGAGAGCTGTGACTTGCCCGAGGTCACTCAGCAAGGCCGTGGCAGAGACAGCACAGATCCCGGCCATCCTAGCACCCAATCCTGTGCCCTAACTGCTAGACACCGCTTTCCTTTAGACACTGCCTTGCAAGGCAACAGCAGAAATGGTGCTGGGCCCTGGAGTCACACAACTGTGTGCTAAGATGTTCAGAAGTGACCAGAGATTCTGGGGGGCTCAAGTTGGGGGTGGAGCGCTGATTTTCAGAGGTGGGTCCCCAGCATTTTCTTAAAACCAGAACCCTTTAAGGTGTCTTCAGAGGGAAACCAAAAATGGGGACCTGCCCCAACTCATTCATCACTTAGGAGCATCTAGGTCCAGGACCCTTGGCCTTAGAACCCTATTTTTCCAGCAAACAGTCCCTCATCCAGGCTCTAGCCAGAGAGTTCGACTCCCCAGCGCTGCAGAAAGTGACTGCCCCAGGCTGTTTGTGAAAAGCAGGGTTTGTTTGGGGCCCAGATAGGAGGGTTGGGGGTTTGCTGGGGGTGGGTGGGAGGTAGGTATTTTGCAGATGGTGTCATGTCACTTGCATAGACCCCTCGCTCTGCTCTCTGAGAAAATGCTGATATGTTAGTGAGCAATCGCCTGCTCCGAGTATCGCTACTGAGCTAATCTGCTAATAGCAGCAGCCTGAGATGAGAAATAAAGCTAACGCAAGCACTGCATTCCTGCTGGTTGGCTACATGCAACGTGCGCCTCACCAGCGGCCGGGGAGCCTGGGTGTTAGTGCTCAGAAAAATGAGTGGTTGGTTGTACCTGCAAGAAACTGGGCTGGGCTGCTGCTGGGCAAGTTCAGGTTTACCCGTACCTTCTAGTCCCAGACCCCAGCTGGCATCCCCCCAACCTGCTGGTCCCATCTTGGCTCCTCCCAACCCTCAGCTCTGCCAGTGCCCCTCAGTCCTAGCCAGAAGGCTCCCTGCTAGTCCAGTCCTGGCTCCACCCATGCTCAATCCTGCTTTGAAACTCACTCTACTCCAGGTCCAGTTCCCAGCCCCAGCGTCTTAGCGGGTGTGTGCCCATGGTGAGCGCCAGGCTCCCTGCTGTAGTCCTGCCATGAGAGTTCAACCAATGCCCTTCTGTCCCACGCGTCACATCCCGGATAGTCTACGTCTGAGCTGCACACACCCAGCCATGGCCAGGGGAGCAAGGTGTTTGGGGCCTGTGCTCAGATGCAGAAGGGGAAGTAAGGGGTGAATACCAGATCATCCCAAATAATGTGGCAACTTTTCTCAGAAGGGGAGGACAGGCACATGAGTGCAGCCTTCATATGGGACACAGCAGCCCTGCAGTGTTATCTTGACAAGAGATCCCCTCATGCCTAAGGAAAAAGAAAGGACCGAACCAAGGAAATTGGGAACTTAGCTGAGCAAAAGCACTGGCTCAGAAGCAGCTTGCCGAGGAGGGGTTGGACGAAGAGCCAGTTTTCAGCATCACACATATTAGGCCCCAACACATCGGGCCTGGAAGAGGGAGTGAGCAGGGCAGCGGTAACATCGGCAGGTGACACAGTTATGTAGACTCAAGAGGGAAAGGAAACTCAGATGGACCCAAGCAATTGGGCTGAACTGGCGACACACGGGCAGCTGAAATCCAGTGTTGCCAAGTGCAAGGAAAAGCCCATTGGAAGGGATAATCTAGCCATCGTTAGGGTTTTAATTAACTGTGAGCCCTCAGGAAAGAGGTAGGTGCCCAGAGGGCAGCAACCAGGCAAAAAAGCAAGTAAGATCCCAGATCATTGGCTAGGATAAGCCAACCCACACCACCAGGGGAATGGTGAGAACCGACACACACTGCCGGTGAGGCTGGTGAGAACCGACACACACTGCTGGAGAGTCTGCTGTGAACCACTAAACACTGCTGGAAGGCCCTAGAGCGAACTGAAACACACCTCCAGAGAGTCCGATGTGAAGTGACAAACACTGCCAGAGGGCCCCAAAGGGATCCGGCACACCTTACTGGAGGTCTGGCAGACAGTGATCAGAGGCACAAAGAATGGGATGGTAAATAACTCTGAAAATCTTCCAGTGCTTTTATACGGATCAGTGGTTCACCCTCACCTGGAGCAATGTGTCTGGTATCAGTCACACCATCTCCAGGAGGACATAGCACCAGTGAGGTTCAGAGAAAGCTGACAGAAGGGATCACAGGCCTGGAGAGACTGAAAAGACCAGTCCTCTTTCATTTAGAGAGAACATGATAGCCAGAGCCAAAATAGCTACCCTGTCTCCGGGATGTTCCAAGAAACTCAGAGGCAACTCCTTTAACGGTGACAAAGGAAATACTTTTTCACATACTGTTTTAGACTATGGAACTCATTGCCACAGACTGTCATTGAGATAGGAGCTTGGCAGCATGGGCGGGTTTTATTGTAGGGGGGGCTATGCCTCCCCTAAATCTTTACCATAATACCCCCACCCCCCAAAAAAAATCTTTCCCTGCCTCCTGGGAAAGCATTAGTCATGGCCGGCAAAAGCATCTTCCCTTGCTCTCTCTATGCCTGCAGCACTGCAGAGGCCATAGCAAGGCTGTGAGCCTCACAGTACTTTAGATCTTGAGGAAACAAACATTCAGTCTGTGGATGCAACAAGGCAAACTCCTTAGCATCTGTGCTTAACCACTGCCATTTAAAACGGCAGGAGCAAGCTCTCTGTGACACCGATAGACACAGAACAATAGCAGCCCATAGGTCTAAACTAGGCGATAGGTATCCCCACAGACACAGTTAGGTCTACAGAGGCTGTTACAAATACTGTGAATGGGATTTTTACCAAATCCAGGGTTGCACTTTTCTAGGACCTTTTTTTCCCCCTTCTGAGGAGTTGCTATTCTTTTGATATAATGCCTCTCCCCTCATTCAGTGGACAGCTATGTCACTGTGTATATGCGCCTGAATGTTTATATAGGATAGGAAGCAATCCAGACAATTATTCTGAATTGGTGTAAACTGGTTGGTGTAAGCTTGTAGATATATGTGATATAATATAGAAAAGGCTATATATGCTTAAAAAGTTGCAGGGAATGAATCTGGTTTACAGCATTTATTTTTGTCCGGAAATAATTGTGATTTACAGTCTCAATAGAAATTGAATAGTAGTATATCTGTGATTGTGTGAGTATACATTGTCCCCATGTATTTCACATAGTTCACATGGGGACAGACAAACAGAGCTGTCTTCCTTCCCGTAGGCAGTGAAGAAGTGCATAACAAAGACAATGTAAATTAAACTCCCCTCATCCATACCCTGGAAAGGAGGGGCCAAGTCAAGGAGCGGGCAGGGGCTGGGGGTGAAGAAAGAAGTGCATACACTTAAAACTGTGATGGACAGTAAGTGCTGAATGCCGGGATGCAGGTGCTGAGGGCATGGAGGAGGTGGTGTATGGGGCGGGACCAAGGGTGGGGCCTGGGTCCCATGGAGCTGCCTTCCCCAAGGGAAACTCCAGAATCCATCCTTGCTTGGCAGCATGTCAATGGCTAATTGTAGTGAGGGAGTATGGCCCCCCTCGGAGATGGACAGCCCGGGCCCTGTTACACCTAAGTGGGCGGAGCTGGAGGCACCCTGTCCGTCAGGCCGGAAGCAGGTGGGCGGGACAGGAAATATAAGGGCCACGCCTGGACGCTCAGAGAGGGGGAGGCAGCTGAAGGGGAAGGGTGTTTCTGTGCTCCCTCCCCAGCACTCGCCTGACTACTACCCGGCCGAGGACCTGCCTGCGGCCTGGGGCCCTGACGGGCAACTGGACCCCGGGGGAACCACCTGTGGGGAACAGCCGCCCAGGAACCTGAAACCTGAGGAGTACCTGGACCTGCCGCTTCCCCCATCACTGTCGACCGTGCCGGACGACCCCCTCCCGTCACCGGGACTGGACCTGGAGGAGCTCCCCCTGGCCAATGAGGACGCCCCACCCCTGGAGCTGGGCTGCGATCTAGAGGAGTTACCCCTCGCGGAAGACCTGGGTGGATTCTGTGACCTCCCCCTGGGCGACTACCCCGAGGAGGAGAACGCTGGAGGCTCAGACCAGGTACCCGCGGGGTTGGGGGCAGGAAGTGGCCCAGGGGGCCTAGAGGCCAACGATGACTCGGCGATCCCTGAGCCCGATCCTGTGAACCCTGATAAGGGTTCCGCCGGGCCCGTGGTAGACAGCTCTGCCACGGTTAGGGCCCTGGGCTGGGACGCAGTGGAGTTGGGTGGGCCTGCGTCCCCCTGCCTCCCCCCCTTCTGGTACCGCCCCAGAAGCCTTGACAGGCGTGGAGTCGCCACAACCTGAACTAGGGATTTAACTGCCAGAGATGGTTTACCAACCTGCCTGCCCCGCCTGAGGGGCTAGAGACAGGTTATTTGCCTGCCTGCCCCGCCCGAGGGGCTAGAGGCAGTCTATTTACCTGCCGGCCCCGCCTGAGGGCTAGAGACAGGTTATTTACCTGCCTGCCCCGCCCGAGGGGCTAGAGGCAGTCTATTTACCTGCCGGCCCTGCCTGAGGGCTAGAGACAGTTTGGTTTTCCTTCCAGGGACGGAGGGACGAGTCAGGCCCCAGCCAGGGAGGGCTGGCCGCCTGACTACACTGGTGCCTTCTCTGAGGACTGAACCCCTCCCCGAGTTCGGGGAGACGGTGGAGAGACTGAGACAGACTGACAAAGATGGAGGGATTAGTGAGGAGGTGGGCCGAGGCCCAACAGCAGCGGCAGGCTGCCCTCTTAAAGAGACAGGAGCCATTGCTCCAGCAATTGGGATCACGGCCGCGGCAAACAGTCCAGCAGCTGAGAGACCAGCAGCAAGAAGAACTGCGGCAGGGTTTCGAGCAGCTGATAGCTCTGCTGCCCCCGACGACAGGGACCCCAAGAAGGACCCCTGGTTCCGGGCGTCGCGTCATGGGCCCGCCGCCCTCCCAAAAGGGGGCCCGGCTTTGCTGGCGACCAGATGGGCCGTCAAGTTCGCCAGTGCCCCGAGATGAACGGCATCTACGGCCAAGTGTGCTCTGGGGAGGCTCACGTAGCCCGCGCCACGGCCGCTCGGGTGGTGGTCCCCGTCATCCTGGAAGGAGAGCGGCTGCCGGCTCTGGTGGACTCCGGGTGCGGGCAAACCATGGTTCGGCGACGCCGCAGCCTGAGGACTGGTCCAGGAGGGGACCCTATACGCCTGAGGTGCATCCATGGGGACGTAAGGACCTACCCCAGTCTTCAAGTGACCCTGACAGTGGGAGGCCTCACCCGAGAGATCCAGGTTGGGGTGGCCGCGAAGCTGCCGTATCCCGTGATCCTGGGACGGGATTGGCCCACTTTCCACCAGGTGCTGCAGGTGGCCACACCGAAGGAGAGTCAGGACCTACTGGCCCTGGAGGGAGAGGGGGTCAGAGCCCCCAGCGAAGAACAGCCCGATCCTTCCCCCGAGGGAGAGGCGGCTGGGTTGTTCAGGAGCGATGAGGAAGGGGCCCATTCCTCTATGGCGACCAGATGGACGGATTACACACGGGCCCAAAGGGAGGATCCCACACTAAGTCGGGCGTTCGAGCAAGTGGCGGCAGTGGATGGGAAGCCGACAGATCCACAAGGGGCAACCCAATGGCCCCACTTCGAGTTGATCCGGGAACGGTTATACCGAGTCACCCAGGACCCCCGGACGCAGGAGGCTCGCTCGCAGTTGCTGGTACCCAAGTGCCATCGGCGAGCCGTGATGAAACTGGCGCATGACGTCCCTGCGGCTGGACACCTGGGGCAAGAGAAAACTGTGGCCAGGATAGTGACTCGGTTTTACTGGCCTGGGATACATCAAGATGTCAAGACCTACTGCGTGTCCTGCCCGGAGTGTCAATTGGCGGCTCCGGCTGGGGTACCCCGAGCTCCACTCATTCCGATGCCCGTAGTGGATACTCCGTTTGAAAGAATCGCAATGGACCTGATCGGACCCCTAACAAAGAGTGCGGCTGGACACCAGTATATTTTGGTAATCTTGGACTATGCCACCCGTTTCCCCGAGGCCATTCCGCTAAGGTCTGCCACGGCCAAGGTAATCGCCGGGGAGTTGATAAAGATATTCGCCCGAGTGGGTCTTCCAAAAGAAATCCTGACAGATCAGGGCACCAATTTCACCTCCCGGGTCATGCAAGAGGTGTGCGGTCTCTTGGGGATTCGGCAGTTACACACCTCTGTATATCATCCCCAGACCGATGGCCTCGTAGAGAGGTTCAACCGGACTCTCAAGGGAATGTTACGCAAGTTCCCTCCGGAGGAGCTTCGCCATTGGGACCAGTTGATCCCCCCCCCTGCTGCTGGCGGTCCGTGAGGTACCCCAGTCATCCACGCAGTTTTCGCCATTCGAGCTGCTTTACGGACGACAACCCCGGGGCTTACTGGATCTGATGAAGGAAGCATGGGAGGAGACCCCCTCTACGAGCCAAGGCCTCCTACAGTATGTTGCCCGACTATATGACAACCTGGCTAGAACTGGGGCATTGGCAAGAGACAACCTGAAAGCTGCGCAGAAGGCCCAAGAGAAGGGATATAATAAAGGGGCTCGCACCCGAACTTTCGCGCCAGGAGACCGGGTCTTGGTCCTTCTCCCCTCAGACGGGTCCAAACTATTGAGCCGCTGGCAGGGACCGTATGAGGTTGTCAGGAAAGTGAGCCCCGTCAACTACGAAGTCAGCCAACCGGACCGGAAAAAGAAAACCCAAACCTACCACCTAAATCTCCTGAAAGCCTGGCGAGAAAGGGAAGGGCTAATGATTACCCCCTATCCGCCGGAGCCAGAATTAGGACCCCAGTTACCCCTCCCAATGGAGACCGAACAGCCTGATCTGGGTGATACCCTTACACCAAGGCAAAGGGAACAGGTTAACAGCCTCCTGGGAGCATTCCACCGAACGTTTACAGCTCTCCCAGGACGGGCAGTGGGCTTCCGACACACCATTCAAACCGAACCAGGGAAAGTGGTTAGGGAGGCGCCCCGACCGATCCCATACCAGTTGCGAGGAGCCGTTGAGCAGGAGGTCCAGACAATGCTGGAGCTGGAGATCATTGAACGCTCCCGGAGTGAGTGGCGGAGCCCCGTGGTACTAGTCCCAAAGCCGGATGGAACAAAACGGTTCTGCATCGACTTTAGAAAGGTAAATGCAATTTCAAAATTCGATGCCTACCCCATGCCCCGGGTAGACGAGCTCCTTGAGCGCCTGGGAGAAGCCCGCTATATATCTACCCTGGACCTGACAAAAGGGTACTGGCAAATCCCGTTGGCACCGGAGTCTAAGGAAAAGACAGCCTT
>ML685863.1:6806938-6830614 GCA_007922175.1 Pelusios castaneus | reverse complement strand
TGGGACGCAGTGGAGTTGGGTGGGCCTGCGTCCCCCTGCCTCCCCCCTTCTGGTACCGCCCCAGAAGCCTTGACAGGCGTGGAGTCGCCACGACCTGAACTAGGGATTTAACTGCCAGAGACGGTTTACCAACCTGCCTGCCCCGCCTGAGGGGCTAGAGGCAGTCTATTTACCTGCCGGCCCTGCCTGAGGGCTAGAGACAGTTGACCTGCCTGCCTGCCCCGCCCGAGGGGCCAGAGACAGTTTGTGTGCCTGCCTGCCCCGCCCGAGGGGCCAGAGACAGTTTGTTTGCCTGCCTGCCCCGCCCGAGGGGCCAAGGACAGTTTGCTTGCCTGCCTGCCCTGCCCGAGGGGCCAAGGGCAGTTTGTTTGCCTGCCTGCCCCGCCCGAGGGGCCAGAGACAGTTTGTTTGCCTGCCTGCCCTGCACGAGGGGCCAGAGACAGTTTATTTACCTGCCTGCCCGGCCTGAGGGCCAGAGACAGTTTGGTTTTCCTTCCAGGGACGGAGGGACGAGTCAGGCCCCAGCCAGGGAGGGCTGGCCGCCTGACTACACTAATTAACGAGACTATCCACAGGTCAAAGCGTCTGACGAAGTGGGATTTTCTCCCACGAAAGCTCATGCGATTAATAAATCTGTTAGTCTTTAAAAGTGCCACAAGACTCTGTTGTCCATCCACAGGTACATGAGAGAAGCAAAAAGCAGTTAGGGGAGATCAACCCTCCAGCACCCGCAAATAAACCAACCACTAATTGACAGTGCTAGGAAGAAACTTCCCTTAAAAATGATTATTCCAATACTGTCCACTAGAGGGTTCTTGTGCCTTCCTCTGAAGCAGCTGGTGCTGGTCATGGCCACAGATGGGGTGCCCTGCCAAACTCCCAGCAGGCTCGGAAGGAGAAGCAGGTGAAGGGAGTGGGCACTTGGGGAAAGCAATGGGATTCTGGCAAGGCTGGCAACTAGAAGAGAACTAGAGGCAGCAAAATCTGCAGTGCTCTCGGATCCGCTCCAGACAACACATCCATCCCTGCTGATTAGCATTCTTTTCTAATTCACTCCCTGTGGCAGTAGCGTCCCTAGAAGCCCCAGCCAAGGTTAGAGTGCCATGCAGGGCACCCTTATAGACACAGCAAGAGATAGGCTCTGCCCCAAAGAGCAAGTGCTCAATCTGAATGGACAAGGGATGGCAAGGAAACAGGTATTGTGACTCTCAGAGAGTCAGCAGCAGAGCCAGGAATAAAGCCAGGGCTGCTGAGTCCCAGACCAGGGTGCCAGCCAGTGGACCATGCTATCTCAGAGCCCATAAGACCCAGAGGGAATGATGCAGCCAGGGCAGGAGTCTGTATTTCATGGTGGTCTCCGAGGGCTGCACACTTGGTAACTCATGATACAGGTGGCCCCACTGGAACTTCCCCTTCCCAGACACGCTGGTGCCCAGAAACCACGAATCAGAGTCCCACAACTCATGGACACTAGCCATGCCATCTCCCGTCCCTTGGGTGACGGATGCCATCACCCAGTTCCTCTTCCGGATGCCCTGCATTGATGGCTCGGCTCTGTGTGTTGCATCACCTGCTATTCCTAAGACATCAAACCTCCCTGGCCCTCCACTGTCCAGACCCCGCCCATACAAGGAGCCAGCAGCAAGGTCCATCAGGCTTTGCTTTCAAATTCTGGGGTGCTCCGTGGCAGACTGTCCGTCCCCTGGAGGGTCATTCCCAGGCTTTGCACCCAGCCCGTTGGTGCCATGCAGCACAGGCAGGCTATGTTCCCTCTAAGCTACACGGGTATGCGGCTGTGCAGCGGCCATCGCACACCCACACACCTAACACAGATGCCTGCACAGCCCGATCCCATCTCTTCTCCCCCAGCAGCCCTGTCTTCCCCCCGTCTCCTCTCCCCCTGCAGCCCGATGGTTGCAGTTATGGTAGGAGAGCACACACTGTTTCAGAGACAACAGCATCGTCTTCGCTGCTCAGAAACGGGGTGTGCTTACAGTGAGATGACACCATTCAGCTAGCTCACTATAAAATGCTAGTCAGGACGGAGCTTTGCAGTTTTTACAATTGTGCAGTTGTCAAATAAAGCATTTTGAATAGTTAATAGCTTAAAATAAACAAAAGCCTGACCTATCTGCCAAGAAAGAGCCTTAAATTATTTCTTATGAATTTTTACTGGGATCTAATTCTATAAATACCTAGATGGAATGTGCTCCTTAAGTCATCTGTGAACTTCACAGTACAGTTTCAGAGCATCTTTAAAGATTCATTTAGAAGATCCCCTTAGGATTTATATTGTTACAGAGTAAACATTTACAGCCGTTGCAGAGAAATATAGATATGATGGTGCTGGGCAAAATGTTTGGTCACGGCCAGAACTTAAAACAGCAACTGCTCAACACCCAGTGACTGTGAGACCACTATTTACAGAGGCACAGGCTGCAATTTGTCTGTGACCACAAGGCAAAATACGGGCGACAAAAACCGTGAGGTGTAGATGACGGTAGAGGCAAGATAGGCAGCAAGTGCCACCATCTCACATTTGTACAGTAAATGAATAAAACGACAGTATTTAAGTTTAATGTTTTTCTTAAAGTTCCAATGAAAAGACAACATTGCTTTTGAATTGAGGTACTTAGGCATGCTGATGCTTCTGGCGCCAAAAAGCTGTTGCCCATGCGGCCCCACGCCTCACAAATTGCCGCTCAGCGACTACCATAACTTGCTCAGCTGCATCATCGGCTTAGAGAGAACATTGCAGGCAGGGTCAATAAAGCTCGCAGCTTGGCCCCTTGGTCTGGCGTTTCAGCTGTGGGATTCGGCGCTGGACAGGACGCACTGGTGCCGGTGAGTTACAGGCCCTGTGGCACAGCCTATGAGCATGGCCAGTAGTCAGGCAGCTTTGCAGCTCCCACATCCCAGGTGAGCTGACCAAGCCGGTGGCCACCACACTAACACGTGCCTTAAAGCAGACGGGGAGACAAGATGGCCAGTGCCAGCACCTGGCCTGAGCCTCAAGATTGAAAGGAGTGCTGCAGGCAGAGGCTGGCGTTTGTGTGGACAAGGCCCCTGACCTTACCGGGGTGGGGCTGGCTGGACAAAAGCATCACCAGCCACGGCTGGTCTCCGTGTGTCAGTCCTCCTTTACTCCCAGCCAGGAGGGCAGCTGCGGAGAGCCTGGTGCTGCATTCTGACAGCGAGCAACCCCGCGTGGAGACAGCCAGCCAGAGCCCAGGCACTAGCCCAGGCAACGTCATCAGCCCTCAGGGCTCCTTCACCAGCCACCTGAGTCTGGCTGAGAGACCCTCCCTGCCTCTGCCAGTGTCAACCTGATTGGCTGCCTTCCCCATTACCCCACCTACTGGGGAAGAGCAGCCAATCAGGGGGTGCTGCAGGAAGCAGGCACTGCCCTTTCACCTCCCCTCAGTTCCCACTGGAAGGAGGGGAGAGCTCAGCACCTCCTGGTGCCCCCACTTCCACACCTCTTCTATGAGCAATGGGGAGAGGATGACGCCTCGTCCTCCCCTCTCTAGACACACCTGGGAAGAGGGCTGAAAGGCCCTGGAGCCACATACACCCCAGCCAGTAAGGGGAAGAGGGGACCCCACTGCAGCCCCACCCCCAGGCTTGTGACAGGGGGCTGAAGAGCCCCTGGAGAAGCAGAGGTGAGACTGGGGGTGATGCAGAATTGATGTGGGGCAGGATTAATTTCTGGACCAGGGTGGGCAGCCATTGGGGGGCAGCAGTGGCCAAATCACCACACTACCATTGGGAGCACTGGCTCCATTGGTCATTACCCTGCCATGGGGGAGGGAGAGGATGGGGGAATCTACAATCAAAGGCTGACCAGAACCACAACAGCATGGGCTTTAAATCACATGATTTGGGGCTGATCTCCCAAATTTGGAGTCTGACTCCTGTCTGGGCTTGGCTGTGACTGCAGAAGGCTCCTGGGCCCAGCTGCACAGACAGACCTCTTCGCTCTCTCCCCTGCAGCTGCCTCACTTGCATGGCATTGGCACCACTGACATGCCCCAGCATGCATTGCAAACAGCAGGGAAGATGCCCACTGAGGCTGGAGGGGAATAAGGAACCTACCTGTGTTCTACCCTGAAGTCTGGGTGGGATTTAGGCTTAAGTGTCTCCCCACAGGGCAGTCTGAGTGTACACTGAACCAGAGAGAGAAGAGACAGTGTAACTTCTCCCACACACAGGGGAGGGGATGAGGACAGGGAAGTGGAGCAGCAGGAAGCCCCGTCTACATTGCCTTGAAGAAGAGCCTGTAAAGAGGCACTCTGGGGTGGAGCTGAACTGACCTGTTGCTGGAACCATTGAACTAGAGCCAGAATTTCTGGCCTGTAGTTGAGGCCCCATCCCAAAGGACTCAGCTCTCCTGGAGGCATCAATAAATAGCTGGACTTTCAGAAGTGGCTCGGCACCATGTGGCACATGTTAGCTGCTGAGCCCTTGAAAACCTGGCCCCTTCTGCCTCAGTTTCCCTCCCGTACAATGGGGATGGTAATGTGGGACTCAACCATGTTCATACAGTGCTTTGAGATGCTTGGCTTTGTCTACTCTCTCACTCTGGTGTAAGTGATGTCACTCAAGAATGTAAATGATCAGCCCCCCTCAGTGACGTAAGTTACACTGAGCTAAGAAGTGGGAGAGCTTCTCCTTCTGACAGCTGCCAACTCTTGCAAAGGTGGAGTTACGCTGATGGGAGAGCTCTCTCCTGTTGGCAGAGTCTTCAGCAGACGAGCCACAGCAGGGTCACTGCATCAGTGCAGCTGAACCCACGTAGCGCTTCTAGTGTAGATACTGAGTGCAGAATATTATTATTTTACTACATGATTTGCCCAAAGTCACACAGCAAATCCATGGCACAGCCAGGAGCTTTCCCCAGAAGTCCCGGTTCCCAGACTCTGTCCCAAACAACTATCAAGCTGAAGCTGTAATCTTCTGAATACATCATGGTTCAGGTCCCCCTTTCTCTACAATGAAAGGGAATTAGTGAGCATGCACTGATAGTCTTTTGTTTGCCTTTATTGCTAATGTGCATTAGGAAAATTCTCAACAGCCCAAGCGAAAATGTTCTGAGGCATAATAACAAATGGATAAAATATATAACCTCCTTGGCCTGCAGCCAGCGCTTGTTGGCAATGCTACCTCACGGCCAGGCACTTGAATGCATAAAAGCAGCAGCGGCAAACGTGGATGGTGATGAAAACCATGGTGATGAGGACATAGCTTGTGAGGATGGCCTTGATGGCATATTTTGTCTCAGGGTCATCGAGGGTTCGTTTGTGATGACCTCGATAGCCCACAGAGAGCCGGAAGCCAGCGACCATTTGCCCTTCCCGCCAGCAGTAGTAAATGCCCCTGTCGTTCATCTGAGCAAAGCGAATGTGCAGGTGGTTGCCATGGTCAATGAAGACCCGCATGCTCTTGTTGACCCCAATGAGGAAACTGGTGCGGTACAATCGAGTTGAATCTTTGTCCCAGGCCACTGCATGCTCTGGCCTGGCCCCAGGGCAGGCAATTATAAGACTATTTCCAAGAAGTTGCTTGTGGAACTGAATGGGGACTGGGGGCAGCCAGGGTTTATGGCCAACCTTTGCAATAAGGTTGGAGATGGATAGCACACCTTCCTCGGGGGCCTTTTTCTTTATGCAAGGCCTCATGCAGCTTCGGATGACAACCTCAGGCTTCCTGAGTGAGATGGTGCCCTGGAAGCGCATAGGGACAGATCTTGAGCCACAGGACACTACATCTGCTGTGCCTGTTCGGTACCTGGGATAGAGGTAGGTACTCTTCACATAGCAGAGACCAATTCTCCGTTGCTCACCTCTCACTCCACAGCGGTCACACTTGGTCCAGGCCCAGAAGGTGGTGAACACGCTGAAATGCTTTTCTGTCTGATCCTTCTGTGGATGCTGGCTCTGGTCTTCAAAGGCCACGGTGATGCCCTTGGAGGGCTGCACATCTATGTCGTAGCCATAGAAGAAGTCCCCTTTCTTAGTACCACAGATATAGTGGCCTGAATCTGTCACTTGGGCCCGGAAGATGATGAGACTAAACATCCTAATGCTGAAGCGCTTCAGCATGTCGCTGCCCACCCGGATGTGGCCTGAGTCCACGACTATGGTTCCATCAAAGTCTGTTAAGACCTTGGTCTGCTGGCTGCCCATGTTCTTCTGGAAGTACCACACGACTGAGGTGACCTCTTCTGGTTTGCAATGACAAGGGAGTTCAAAGCTCATGTCAGCCAAGTAGGCAGCATTGTCAAACATCAGGAAGGCTGGGCAAGGTGTTTTCTTGAACACATCTTCCTTCTCCATGACTGCAAAGGCATGGAGAACATCTGCCATCCTAAGAAAAATGGCAATTCCAACCAGCCTCATCTCCATTAGTCAGTGTAGATACTCAGTCAAGCAATGGAATGAAATGCCATCAAACCAGCATCCGTATCCATTAGTAAGTATCCCAAGATCCTTCCTGATCCCTTGGTCACTAAGGTTAACAGCCAGATATCAGCTCTGGGGCAAAGATGATTTTAACCCAATGTTTCAGTATAAGGATGGATTTTGTAGTTGAATTTGGCAGTAGGATCTTCCCTCTGGAACTGCCTTGGTTGATGGGAGAGGCTGGATAGCAGATGGGAATATCTCATCACAGCCTAGTGCTGGCTGGGAAAGCTGTTTTTAAACATGCGTGTATTATTGCAAAAAGCTACGGATTAGTCTTGAGCTGAAGGCTCAAGGCTATTGTTTGGGTGATCAGAGACGTTAACTCTAGAATCTTTTCTTTTTTCCCTCGTGTCTGTTCTAGAATGTGAGCCTCAGACAATAAACAGCCCCCTTCACTCCAAAGCATGTCAGAGATGTACACAAAAGCAGCACCGAAATGCAGCTGCCTCGGAGTGAAAGTCAACAACCAAGTAAACAGCTTGTACACAGCACAACTGCAGTGTGTGGCAGGGCACCTCGATTGCCCAGTCAACCTCAATGGTCCCCTTTGGGCTATAGGGGCCTGGGATAAACCAATCTAATTCTGGAGGGTTCCTCTCTTTATTTGGGTTTTATTTTCACTTGTTTACATGGGGCTCCACAGGGTAGGGTCAAGAAGTTCCCTTAAGCAAAACAAAAGAAATGCCCAATGCAAACAGAAGTACTTTCCTGCCTCTTCTAAAGGATTTTATCCTGCTACACAAGGACTTGATTTGCAGTGCTTTCCCAAGCAGTGTTATCTTAGTTTCTTTTCCTATAGTGAGAGAAGACAAATTGGACAAATTAGAGGACTGGGCCATGTAACAAACTCCTCAGCCTGGTCCCCTGGTGGGTGCTCCTGGCAATGGTATTTTGGGAAATTTAGCTCAAGTCCCACTCCCACCCCAGTGTCCAGTGCTGTCCATGTCTACCTGCCTCTAGCAAGGCACCCCAGTCCTCCAGCTGAGTGCCAGTTTAGGTACCCCCCTTCCGGGAAACAGTCCCACTCGGAAGTCTTGGCCACTCTTCAACTAGTCAATGGCCTTCAAGTCCAGTGCCGCTCCTGACACCCTGGGGAGAGTGAGGAGGGACCCGGGCCCACCCACTTCTCCAGGCCCGGACCCAGGGACCCTGTGTGCTGTGACCTCGATACCGACATTACATCCTATCAGTCAGTTTCCCTGGGCCGCTTTCCCCACAGTCCCCAATCATATGCAGACCCTCACTTTTGGGCTGTGCCTCAGTCCATTCCTGGATACTTCTCTGGGGCCTCCACTGCTGCCTGTGCCAGCCACCCTCGCCTCCAGACCATTGCTCTGGACCTCCGCCGCCATCTGTGCCTTCAAGACCCCAGCTCCAAACAGCTCCCAGTGTCACCCACTGAGCTCTCCAGGGCGCTGACTCCCTCAGCCAGCCAGCTATTGAGAGAATCTTCCTCCCTGAGCTCATGACCCAGACTGATGAGTCTGTCTCTGCAGCCCCCCTTTTATACTTAGCTGCTGGCTCCTGATTGCCCCTCTGTTGCTCCCAGCCAAGTGGTTGCTCCCTCAGGGCCCTTTTAACCCCTTCTGTACTACAGTGGGGAAACCGCCCTGCTACAGGCTGGAAAAAAAACCCTGATATAGTTCAACCAGGATAAGTGCAGAGTGCTACTAGGCTATCAGCATATGGGGCTGCATTGGGCTGTCAAACAAGAAGTCATCATTCCTTCCCACTTCTCTAAATTCTCCTGCAATCCTGCTGGACAAGCTGGCCATTCCTGTGCAATGGATTTTGATTGACTCAGAAGCAGGAGATAATTTCTTGGATGTTTCCATAACGGGGTTTTTGTCCTTCCAGTAAAACCTGATACCACCCAGGATGTGTTGGGAAAAATGGACAGTTCTCTGCTGACATCAGACCCAGTTACTTGGGAGACCATATCTTTGTAGGTGGAGACTGAGGAAAACCAGGAAGTCCTACAGTTCAGTCTTAATAGCTCCCGGTATTTTATCTTAATTTTGGGGGCATCCTGGCTAATCTCGCACAATCCCCGTATCCTGTGGTCTTGGTACATTATCTTTTCCCCATCTAGTTTCTGTAGGGAGAACTGCCTAGTGATTCAAGAACTCAGAATCCTAGAATCCAAGCTGACTGCCCCAAATCCTGCCCCAAGAACCCAGAGTTCCCCCTCCCCCAGGCTTGCTACTCTATTGGATCCAGAAACACCTACTCTCAATAGCAAATCAGGCCTTCCTGTAAATACTAAGACTATAAGAATGTCTTCAAGAAACGAAATGCAGACACATTACCTCCGTACTGTGATTACATCCATCCCCTAGACCAGTGGTTCCCAACCTTTTTGCCTCAAGAGCCACAAATATAATTTTTACAGCCCTGAAGGGCCACCAGTCTATTTAATTAAAATTAAATAAAAATTTAATTAATTAAATTTCTATTAAATGTAAATTAAAATTAAGTAATTAAATTATTTTTAATTAAAACATTTATTTAAGATTCCAAAACTTTTATTTCGTGAAAAGGTTTCCTTCCTGATCACAGTCTAGCTCTCTGACCCATCTGCTCAGGAGCCAAACAACCACCCTTAAAATTCAACCTCCACCCCCACAAAGGTTTAAAAATAAAAAATCAAGGATAGGTCCACTTCAGAAAAGAAGGATGTGAAACTGAGTGTCTGAAAAAAGTGAACCTGTGTAAGAAAATATTCTGTGCAAGATGAAGTATTGAAGGCCCAAGTTCAAATGTTTTCAGTAGTTATTAAGATGTTGATTGCTGAACATCAGACCACAGGGTGAGGCCCCCGACCCTCAAAGACTTTATGCAGGAGATTAACTCTTTGCAGGATGAGTAGTCCCATTAACTACAATGGGTTAATGGAGTCACTCACAGTGTGTAAAATCAAGCAATTGAGCAGGACCAGGCAGTAAGCTGTGGCTGCAGCCAACTCCTGCTCTGGGCTGCGTGTGAGCTCCCAGCTTACAGCTACAGCTTGGCTCCCGGCTGCATGCAGGGAACGAACTGGGGGGGCAGCTGCAGCCTGGCTCCCGGACAGCAGCAGGGGAGCGCGGGCCACTTGAAAAAGCCCTGCTTGCAGAACCCCTGCCCTAGACCTTCAACCCAGAACTACAGTTCTGCTTGGACACATATATTCTATGTCCAAGCCAGAGTTAGCCTTAAGAGAGTACAACCCAGAAAACCTCTCTCTCCCGCAGGAGCCCCAGTATTTTTTATGAGAAAGAAAGAGCACTCCTTGGCTATGTCTACACCTAAAAACGCTAAGTCGACTTAAGTTGACTTAACTAAGTCGACTTAGCGCGTCCATAATAGGAGCCTAAGTCAACCTAGCACGTCCATGCAGGCACTTGCTAGGTCGACTTAGGAGGGGACACCGTGCCCCAGACACAGCAAGCAGTCCTCATCCAGGAGGCGCTGAAGAACCACTTCCTCACAGAGGAGCATTGAGGGGTGGCCCTGCTATCAGGCATCCTCACCTCCCCCACCCATCCATGCCTGATATTTTGATCTATTCAGTGACCCTGCAAGTAGTGACCACCACGTCTGCGAGTTTTTCACAAGATTGCAGCAGAATGAGTTATATATGCAAAAGTGGAGAAGTCCATATTTAATCAGTCACTTATTAAATTTCTGGGGGTCACCCTATCAATGGGTAGTCTACACCTGGGTACTCAGAAGGTGGCCATAGTTTGCCGCTGGTCACAGCCCGGAGCAAGAGAGACATTCTGAAACTTGTGGAGTTTGCCAACTTCTACAGGAGATTTATAAAATCTTTTCCCCTAGAACTGGTAATAATAATGAGGGACTCGATCATGAAACATCAAGAGTTGGGTTTGCGATGACTGGGAGAACCACATTGTGACCTGCCAGCCAAGTGTGATGGTTCCAGATCTCTTGAGACATCTAGACTTGGGCTGTCCAGCCCATGGAGTGGTGGCCAGAATGTGGCCCACCAAAGGCTGCAGAAGCAGCCCCCACTGCCACCACCCAGCTGGAGCTGAGGAGCAGCCCCTTCCCTCCACTCCAGCCTGTGCACCACCTTGCACTGAACCAGCCAGATCTCAGGAGCAGAGGTGGGTGTGGTAGATCAGCCATTTCTGGCTGGGAGGGGACATTGCTGCAGCTGCACACTGCGCAGCTAGTGCAGCTCCCTTCCCCTTGAGAGGCTAACCCTCCCCCTTGCATGCCAGCCAAGCCCGGCAGGAACTCAGGCCAGTCCAGCACCCATGGAGCCTGCACCATGCAACAGCCCCAGCCGGTTAGGATGCTGCTCTGTGCAGTGTGACAGCTGCCTGCAAGAGAGTGGCTGGGGAAGCAGCTTCCCCTCTCCATTTAGCCTGGCTGCGGGTGGCAGGGGCCATGTGAACCAGAGCTCCCAGTTAACTCATTCTCCCTCTCCCTCCCTTTCCTGACCAGTTCATTTGGGTACCAATCTGGCAGGTAAGAGGGACCAGGTTTGGAAGTGGATCCCCATCCCCTCACCCATCTTTCAGACAGAGCAGCCAAATGGCTGGTGGGGAACAGTGGGAGAAGGACAGAGCGACCCCCTCCAACCCAGTAAGTGGGGCAGGGAGTGGGGAGAGCATGGTGGCCATGGGCAAGGGGGAGATATGAATGCCATGTTAGTTACATGCCCTTCCCTGACCCTCCTCCCAAACTCCTCACCCAGCCAGCACCCACCAGCAAAAATAAAAGTTGGCATCTTTATCCGCCCTGCCCTGCAGTCCCGTGCCAGCCAACCAGACACAGAAGCAGCATTCCCCTGCATCCAAAACTTGTTCACTGCCCCCAAGTGAGAAAAAAATGTAATGTGGCCCCTCACACTAGACGGTTGGACACCCCTGATCTAGACAGACTCATGTGTGGTGCTAGGGAGGAGCTGGTGGGTCATAGTACATGTAAGTACCAATGGCATAGGGAAGGACAGGAAAGCAGACTTGGAGATCAAATTTAGGCTGCAGGTAAGAGATTGAAGACCAGAACTGAAATGCTTCCAGTTCCATGCTCAGTGCCAGTTAGACAGACAGAACTGCAGGATTTCAGTGCATAGATGAAATAATGGTGTAGGGAGGAGAGGTTTAGATTTATTACAAACTGGGGAACTTTTGGGAAGGGGGAGCCTATACAGGAAGGATGGGCTCCACTTAAACCAAAATGGGACAGGACTGCTGGCAGATAAAATTAAAAAGGTGGTGGAGTGGTTTTTAAACCAGGGTCTGGAGGTGCAGAGGAGCACATAGTTTCTAGAGAGACATCCCATAGGGGAGGATCTATTAATGGAGATTCTATATATCCTAGTAAGGAGGAGAGGATGGAAAAGGATAAAATATGGGTAGAATCTGATGAGAAACAGTCAAATGAAAAAGAGTTCCATTCAATTATATCCTATAATGGCATACAACTAAAAAGTGACATTTTTAAGTGCTTATATACAAATGCTATAAGTCTAAATACTAAGATGGGTGAACTTGAGTACCTAGTATTAAATGAGGATATGGATATAAAGTATCACAGAAATTTGGTGGAATGAGGATAATTAATGGGATTCAGTAATACAAAAGTGCATAATATATCGGAAGGACAGAATAAGTCATACTGGAGGGGGAGCGACACTGTATGTGAAAGAAAACAGAGTCAAATGAAATAAAAATATTAAAATGAGCCAAACTGTGTTATAGCCTCTCTATGGATAGTAATTCCACGCTTGAATAATAAGAATGTTGCAGTAGGGATATACTACTAACCAGGATGGTGACAGCAACTGTGAAATGCTCAAGTAAATTAGAGAGGCTATAAAAATAAAACAACTCACTAATAATGGGGGTTTCAACTATCCCTATATTGACTGGGTACATGTCACCTCAAGCTGAGATGCAGAGATAAAATTTCTTGACACCTCAAATGACTGCTTCTTGGAGCAGCTAATCCTGGAACCCACAAGAAGAGAGGAAATTCTTGAATTAGTCCTACAGGTGAATACAGGATCTGGTCCTACAGGTGAATACAGCTGAATTACTTGGTAATAGTGACCATAACATAATATATAACATCCCTGTTGCTGTGGCGGTGGGGGGGACACCAAAGCAGCCCACCACAGTAGCATTTCATTTCCGAAAGGGGAACTACACACAAATGAGGAAGTTGGTTAAACAGAAATTCAAAGATACAATGCTAAAAGTGAAATGCCTTCAAGCTGCATGGAAACTTTAAATATATATAACAGAAGCTCAATTTAAATGTATAGACCCAATTAAAAAACATAGTCAGAGGACCAAAAATGTGCCACTGTGACTAAACAACAAAGTAAGAAAACCAGTTAGAGGCAAACGGCCTCCTTTAAAAAGTGGAAATTAAATCTTACTGAGGAAAATAGAAAGGAGCATAAATTCTGGCAAATGAAGTGTAAAAATAAAATTAGAAAAACCAAAAAAGATTTGAAGACCAGCTAGCCAGAGACTCGAAAAGTAACAGCAAAAAAACATTTTAAGTACATCAGAAGCAAGAAGCTAAACAACCGATGGGGGCCACTGGATAATCGAGATGCTAAAGAAGCACTCGAGGAAGATAAGGCTATTCCGAGGAAACTAAAGAAATTCTTTGCATTGGTCTTCACAACTGAGATTGTAAGTGAGATTCCCAAAGCTGAGCCATTCTTTTTAGGTGACAAATCATAGGAACTGTCCTAGAGTGAGGTTTTGGAACAAATTGATAAATTGAACGGTAACAAATCGCTGGGACCAGATGGTATCCACCCAAAAGTTCTGAAGGAACTCAAATGTGAAATTGCAGAACTAGTAACTGGGGTATGTAACCGATCCATTAAATCAGCTTCTGTAGCAGATGACTGGAGGACAGCTAATGTGATGCTCATTTTTACAAAAGGTTTTCCCAGCCCTTAGGCTGTCATCCTAAACAATATATACAATACTACTGATTCACAGCAAGTGGTGTCTCCTATGTGATGGCCCTTCTGCCAATGACTGCAATCTAATCCTTTCGGTGACTGTTATTTATTTGTACCAGGCAATTCCTCTGGGCAGGCGAAGCAGGTACAAAGTAAAACTCAATCAACAAAGTTCTGTAGAAAAGGAGCTCTCACAGCCCTCCCATCTTTGATGAGAGAGCAGTAGTGGGAGTGTCCCTCAGGGCCTTCATGTCCCATAACTCTGGTGGCGTGTGTGAGCAATAGGATGAGCCTGTGCTCCTTTAGTTAACACAGTAACATGTCATCAGCTCTTTCATTAGTCTGTCATCTGCCTCCTTCCGCTGGCCAGCCCCCACCAGATGGGTTTCACTCTCAGCCTCATTCTGTTCTTTCTGCAAAGCAGCTGAACCTGCTTCAGCTGTGCCCTCCAGAAGGCCATCAGCACCACAATTCCCGCCCATGCTCTGCACTTTCCTAAACAAGTCCCTGCAGCTATCCTTCTCCATCCGGCTCAGGAGATCCACATTTAGTCCAAAGCGCTTGGTCCCAGAAAGGCTCTGTAATACCTGAAGGACAGCTTCTCTATCTTCGCTACAGATGTGCTCAGCCAGCACCACAAGAAATTCACCCAGAAGGCCAAAGCCAACATCAGTTTGAAAGATTCTGCCTAGGGTTTGTCCACCGAGCTGAAGCAGGAACTGATATCTTTCCTGTCCGCTTTTCAAGCATCTGCGCCAAGTTCTGTAAAAGTCTGCAGACGTTTCAGGGAGTCCATCCAATCCCTGGTTGAAAAATGGTCAGCAATAGTCACATAAAACAGAATTAAAATACAAAATGCAGAATCCCATTACCTGAGGAGGGTTAGGAGCAGAATTCCCCTGAAAGGCTGTGCTATCATACATCTTTAACTGGTTTTCTCACTCGTTTATGGTTTTATGGTAAGTCAGAGTGAGGGTTGTACATTGCGGTAGTAGATTTGTTGATCTGTGCAGCAGGTGAATGAGATATATGGGCTATGGTGAGGGGCTATGTATATTCGGGGTTACTGTGTGTGTTGGTTGTGGTGTTGTATGTGGTTGTGTCTGGAGGGGCTGTTCTGCTTTTTGTGCTGATTTGTATTTGAGGGTGATGGTGCAGGGAGATTTGTGTTGAACTGTTTCTGTGGGAGTGCTGGGAGGTGTGTGTAGGCTGTGTGTGGAGATTTTGTGTTGATTTATGTGGATAGCAAATGAAGGGTTGTATGCTATTGTGAGTGGTTCTGTGTGTTCGGGGTTGTTGTGTTGATTTGTGTGTGGGAGATTTGTTGTGATTTGTTTGGGGAGTTTATGTAAAGTTTATGGGTGGTGATTCCACCTTTGAAGAACTGTGGCAACTGGCCCAAGTAATCCACCATCTGTGCAAAACAAATGAGGAGTCCTGTGGCACTTTTAGGGTATGTCTACACTTGAAAAGTTAAGTCGACTCTGCTAAGTCGACATAACAAGGTTCACTTAACAAGTCGACTTAACTTTCCAAGTGTAGACAGAGCGGAGGCAGCTCCCTTCTCGCTGCGGGTCACGGCGAGAAGGGAGCCTGGGGAGAAGGGAGCAGAGGCTCCCTTCTTGCCAGGACCCGCGCGAGTCCCGGGGAGAAGAGAGCTGGGGCTCCTGGGGAGAGCGGACCCGCCAGGGCTCCCGGGGAGAGGGGAGCCGCTGGAGGACTAAATGGACAGTTAGTTGGATCTGCTGTGGTGATTCTAGGAGATTTCTTTTAGAGCTTGTCAATACAGTTTTCAGAGGGGTAGCTGTGTTAGTCTGTGTACAGCAAAAACAATGAGAGTTCTGTGGCACCTTATAGACTAACAGATTTCTTCGGGCATAAGCTTCCATGGGCTATAACTTATAAGGTGCCACAGGACTCTCGTTATTTTACAATAGTTTGTTATTCCAGAATAGCTACTGTGCTTTAAAATTCACCACTACCTTAATCTGAATTAATTTTTAAGTGTAACTAAGTCACCAGATCAATCCACATTGGAAGAAGGCTATACTAATCTGGAACAAGTCATTTATATTCTAGAATACATGTCCCCATGTCCACATTCTGGAATAGCTGTTGTTTTAAATTCACACCCTATCTAAATTTGAATTAACTTTCATGTGTAGACAAACCCTTAGTGATGGATTTTTCTTCCTTACCTGGGCTAGCTCCATCTTTCTGTCCTGCTCACACTTAGCTTGTGTTGCACAGGAATTCCACAGTTGGTTTTTCTTTTTTCCCATTTTGTCCTTTTTCTCTAGAGGTTTCAGATGTGATGCTAGTACAATATCCCTGCAGGAAATACAAAGGGAGTGGTAAGCCCAACAAGAGCAAATGTTCTCTTGAAATTAGCACCATTTCCAGCTTTGATTTCTTTCTGTTGAAACTGGCACAGTCACTGAGGGATGGTCTACACTGCTGGCAAAATTCAGCGGCAGTTGACAAGAGTTAGGTGAACTAAGCAGAGTACCTTGTGTAACTCCTATCAACTTCCTAATTCCCCTTTAGAGCAGCGTCTCCACTGCACTGTACCAGTGGGAAATGCACTCCTGTTGACACAATACACCACTTGAGGGGATGGTTTGATTATGTCAGTTACCAGATCAACTGAGCATGTCTTAACTGACCACTCGATTTACTGGGAAAAATTGATCTGATGGCAGCAATTTTGCCACCGTCAGTACAGACATACTCTGAGTGTGTGGTGCAAAGTTCTACAAAGCAAAAGATCTGGGTTCAAATGAAGATCACAAAATCTTGTCTACACTGACTAACATGCAAGAGACCTGCTTCCACTTCTCAGGTTTGATCTCTCATTGCAGAATCAAGGGCTAACGGCACTGTCCCTAACTGATAGTCGCTAGCAAGAGAGAGATAGAGTGTGCTTGTGTCAGAGACCTGCAGACTGGTCTGTGAAATGAGATCTCCGCATGGTAGTTAAACCTTTGGAAAGGTAGCTATTACTCATCTGTCATGCTGTCTGGATTTAGGGAGACCATTTATGATATTTTTTCATATCAATATTTCAAAATTACAATAATCCATATGAGATATGCCATATTGGGTACCAACAGAAAAGTTATAATTTGCTAAGAATGATTGTATTGTTCATGGGTATGTGTCATGTCTGTATTAGAAGTTATGAATATGTTTGATATATCTATTTCACTTGTGATGTGTTCCTGGGAAACACCCCAGACTCTGTGTCTGCAGCAGTTGTATGCTTAATGCCAATGAAGGGAACTCACAGACACAAGGAACCCAGGACCTAATGAGTCACCAGGACTTGCCCATGTGATTCTAGTCTCCATTTTGTTTTTGTAAAATTCCACAAACAGCATGGAAGAGGACAGAGGACTTAAAAACGCACCTGCAACACCTCAGTCTTGTCTTCCAGCCTATGCAGCTTTCAGCAAACATCTGTCTCTGGATCTATTCATCTACAACTGAAGTTGTGGAACAACGTACTGAGACCCATCCAGGTGCCATATGTATACCAGAGGAACTATACAAATTTGCAAACTCCAAATTCTACCAAGGACTTGATTTAGATGGACTTTTAATCACTGTATGTATGTGATTTGCTCTGATCCTTTAGCATTTCTCATAGTTTGTTTTTTCCATGTATAATAGACCTTTAGTTATAGTTACTAAAGGATTGGCTGGCAGCATGGTAATTTGGGTAAGATCCAAGCTTATATTGTTCTGGATAACATATCTGACCTTTGCGGTCAAAAGAACTTTTTTGAGTAAAGAGTATGGAGTTTCAGATAACTTTTATCTTTACTAGACCCAATGGCTGTTTGTGAACCAGTGGCTGAAATGCAGTAAAGGGGGCTGAGTATATTTTGTTGTGGCTTCTTGATAACCAGTGTGGGGAATCTGAAGCATTATTTGTGGCTGGTTGGGGAAGTTTGCCTTCAGGTAACCCATCAGTACTGGGAGAATCTGCTCTTCTTTTTGCAGCCTACCCTGATCTTGGCATTTTCAGGCGGCTGTCCCAGGATGGTCAGGTCACATCATCCTTAAGAATCTTTGTGTCCCCACTGGGCCATCTCTAACTTCTGGTCGACAGTAGTGTTAGACTGATGCAAGGAAGCTCACGTTGACCTAACTGTGGAAGTGTCTACACTTAAATTTCACTCCCGCCAACATAACTCACCCACTATATCAACTTAACAACTCCACCTCCACGAACAACATAGGTCAAGGTCGATGTAGTTAGGTTGACTCAACGTCAGTGAAGACATTGCACTGCTGATGGTGACTGTTATTGGCTTTCCTCAGCCACCCCACAATGCACCATGCTGACAGTACAATTGATACAATTGCTCTTGGTGAGGCTGTGCACTACCCACACGAGGAGCAAAGTACAGACATGCACAAACAATGTAATTACTGCAGTGGCTGTCTGCTGACGTGGTAAGTGCAGACATGGCCTCCGAGAATGTAATTACTCAATCTGCAATTTGATCAAGACACAAATTAGCCGTTACTGAGAAAGTGCCAGGACCTTTACTCACCATTCACCACATGTAGTAAGGATCTCAGTTTCATGTTTTCTCCAAAAGTTGGCACCCCCAGCAGCACAGTCACCTCTGACACCAGACAAGAACTGCAGTCTCATGGTACCAACTAGTGTGCCATTTCTGTCTCCTGCTGCACCCAAGGACTCCCCTTGAGGCCTCTCATCCAAGTATTGACCCACCAAAACCCTATTTCATTTTCTAAAACCAACATGATCCCAGTGGAAGATGCCCTTGTGTGGCTGCTGGACATTTTTTTGATCACCCTTCCCTTGTGTTTTAACAAGGAGGCAGAGCTGACCTAAGGAAAAAGGGCTTAAAAGCCAGATGTTAAGTGGCCAAAGGGAGCTAGTGAACAGGGGAGTTTGTAGGAGGAAGAAAAAATAAACTTTGCCTGGTTTGGAAGGGCCAGTCACCAATGCCAACACTGCTTCTGGCTCCTCCATCTGTCACTGTGTTCATATAGACAACCCGGCCAGGGATGTCTCTACCCAGGTCCTGGAGCAGAATTGCAGAGACTGTGGCCTGCATTTCTGCATCACAGAAAGCCAGGCTAGCAAGACCATCCAGTATGAGAGGTGCCTACCAGTAGAAGCAGGTGGGAGAGCTAGAGGAGAAGGTGGCTAGGCTCAGAGCCAGATTAAGGCCCCTGGGGGTATGGGGCTGCCCACTCTTGTGCCCCCTCCCCCCAACTGCAATGGTATTCAGCTTGGGGGTGGGGTGGCACATGGCACTGGGAGGGCTGGCGGGACCACAGCCACAGGGACCCCAGAGTGGCAATCTGACAGCACTCCTGATCCTGGAATGCCGCCACTGGAGGCTTCACCATGTGGCAGCCAGTGCCACCTCTGGAGCACAGCTGCAACATGCTGGTCCACCAAAACCCCAGGGCAGATCAGCAAACCCAGGGACAAGGTGGGAGCACTGTGGACCGCAGCCTCTGGCTCCAGCACCCCTACCCCCTCAGCACCGACCAGTCCCTTCCCAGCACCACCCAGGCCAGGCCAGCACTGTGCCAGCTGTGTGTGGCCGAATCTTTGCAGGGCAGTGGGGGGCTGGAGCGCCCTTTAGCCCAGGGCTGCTGACCCTAAAGCCCTTGCCTTGATCCAGGCCTGGCCAAGCTGAGGAGCATCCATGCACATGAGGAAGTAATTAAAAATATCTATATGGAAACGTCAAAGGTTAACTTGTCCAAGTCTCCCTGGATCCTGTCCCTGCCCTCCAGCATGTCTACCATTCCCCCAGCTTGGTGTCATCCGCGAACTTACTAAGCGTGCAATCTATCCCATCATCAAGATCATTAATGAAGATGTTGAACAGAATCGGCACCAGGACCGACCCCTGGGACACTCCACTCATTACTGGTTGCCAACTAGACATTGAGCCATTGATTCCTACCCGCTGAGCCCATTGATCTATCCACCTTACGGTCCACTCATCCAACCCATACTTCCTTAACTTGCCGATGAGAATGCTATGGGAAACCATATCAAAAGCTTTGCTAAAGTCAAGGTATACCACGTCAACGGCTCTTCCCGCATCCACAAATCCAGTCATCTTATCACAGAAGGCAATCAGGTTGGTCAGGCACGATTTGCCCTTGGTGAATCCATGCTGACTGTTCCTGACCACTCTATTTTCCTCCAAGTGTTTCAGGTTGGATTCTTTGAGGACCTGCTCCATGATTTTTCCAGGAATTGAGGTGAGGCTGACTGGTCTGTATTTCTCCGGATCCTCCTCCTTCCCTTTCTTGAAGATAGGTACTATATTTGCCTTTTTCCAATCCTCCGGGACTTCCCCCATTCACCATGAGTTTTCAAAGATAATGGCCAGCGGCTCTGCATCACATCGGCCAACTCCCTCAGCACCCTCGGATGCAGTTCATCCGGCCCCATAGACTTGTGCACATCCAACTTCTCTAAGTAATCAATAATAATCAATTGCTCCAATGCAAAATGGGAAATGACTGGCTTGGAAGGAGCACTGCAGAAAAGAAGCTGGGGGTTATAGTAGATCAAAAACTAAATATGAATCAACAATGTAATACTGTTGCAAAAAAATCAGACCTCAATCTGGAATGCATTAGAAGGAGTGCTGTATGCGAGGCACAAGAATTCATTCTTTTGCTC
The DNA here is from genome assembly GCA_007922175.1 of Pelusios castaneus. Taxonomy (NCBI): domain Eukaryota; kingdom Metazoa; phylum Chordata; order Testudines; family Pelomedusidae; genus Pelusios; species Pelusios castaneus. Next base: position 6,810,519 of record ML685863.1, on the reverse strand, counting down.
TACTCAGCACTGATAAGGCCTCGGTTGAAGTATTGTGTCCAGTTCTGGGCACCACACTTCAGGAAAGATGTAAACAAACTGGAGAAAGTCCAGAGGAGAACAACAGAAATGATTAAAGGTTTAAAAAACATGGCCTATGAGGAAAGATAGAAAAAAAAATGGGTTTGTTTAGTCTGGAGAAGAGAAAGCTTATGAGGAACATGGTGATAGCCTTCAAGTCCTTAAAAAAAAAAAAAGGAAAAAAGTAGCAGTCTTAAAATGCAAGAAGGAAGATTTAGGTTGGACTTTAGGGAAAACTGCCTACCCTATACAGGTAGTCAAGCACTAGAATAAATTACCTATGGCGGTGGAATCTCAGTCATCGGCGGTTTTTAAGAACTTATTAGATAAACACCTGCCAGGGTGGTCTAAATAATATAAAATCCTGCCTCAGCACAGGAGGACTACTATACTATATGATCTATCAAGGTTCTGTCCAGTCCTGCATTTCTACAATTTTCCAATATGAAACTTTCATCCTCAGGAAAGAAACATTAGATTGTTATATTTCTAATTCTGTGACTTGCCATAGAAAACAAAATCCTGCAAACCTGAATTCTTCATAGGATGCCACCTTCTGGTGAATGGCTCGGAACTTGGCATCGTTTTCTCTTTGATACTTTTCATCAGCAACAACAGCAGCCTGCAGTTCTCTCTCTAAAGCATAAAAATCTATTGCTCCAGTTTCCTCCATTTCAAAAACCTAAAAGTAGCACATATAACCGGAAGAGTTATTTTAGGTACATGAGCATCACACAAGAGAATACTCTTCACTCTTTCACATCCATTCATTTCATCACTAGAGTTGTTGTTAGACTCACAGTCAGTCCTGCACTAATGATCTACCTCAGCCAGGCTAACTCCTGTCTTAAATAATCACTTCAAAGTATGCCTACATTTTCTAGTGCAATTTTGTTTACCCTGAAGTTAAAGATCAGTCTATGACACAAGTCTTTTTATCCTGGACTCCTATGTCTACACCAGAAAAAGTTAAGTCGACTTAGCAAAGTGGCTACCCTGTACGTCGACTTAGTCCACTTTGTTAAGTCAACTTAACTGCCCTTAAGTCGACTTAATAAAGTTGACTTAAGGGTTACTCCCCATCCACACCGTCCTTAAATCAACTTAAGGAGTCGACTTAAGGCTTAAGTCGACCTAATGGGCAGTTATTAAGTCGACTTAAACTTTCATTAAGTTGACTTAAGGAATTTCTTAAGTCAACTTAATGAAGGCCCAGTGTGGATGTGGAGTAATTTAGGTTGACTTAAGGGTCCTTAAGTCAACCTAAATTGCTAGTGTAGACATACCCTTAGTTAGTCACTGAAAACAAGTGTCATTTGTATAACACTTTATCATCAGACCTCTAGCCTAAATGTTAACTTAAGGCTGACAGATATAAATGTTGTTAAATTTGCAGACCAAGAATGTTATAGTTAATAAATAAAGCCTAAGGATAAAAAATATGGTTAGGGTCAGGTTGACTGAAAGTCTAAAATATTTATAGTTCACGCATATTCTTAAAAATATTCAGGATCAGATACTGAAAATGAAACTGTGCCAGCCTGGCAGTCTTCCTCATGGTCGGTAGCATATTACTCTGCAAATCCTCCCATTTATTTCAATGGCAATATCCGTGGAATAAGGTGCTTCTCAAAGTGCATAAGGGTGGCAGAGTATGGCATGCTTTTATGTTCAAAGTGCTGAAAAAAAGCTCTTATCTAACTCAAGAGCTTGAGTCTTTCACCAACAGAAGTTAGAAGGACAATGTGGGTGAGTTCCAGAGGGGTAGCCATGTCGGTCTAGTTCAGCCAAACAAACAAGGAGTCCCGTGGGACTTTTAAAGACTAACAAATTTATTTAATGTGTGAGCTTTCATGGGAGAAATCCCACTTTGTCAGATGCTTGAAGATGGAGAACTTACAGAGTGGGAAGAAAAATAAATGCAGAGAAGTGTAAGTCATAGGATCCGGTTAGACTGGTTCAGCAAATCAAAGCAGTTGTTTAGATTCAAACAGTGGAGAACAACATATTAGAAGATGAGGAGGTAAAGATAGGGGAGTCATTTATTGTAATATGAAAGCCAGTTCCAGTCTCTGTACAAGCCCAAGGTAAAGGTGGGTGAGGATATCTTTTACTGGACTAACTTCTGTTGATGAGAGTGGGTCTGGGAAAAGTACTCATGGTGTCACGGGCAGCTAAATACGAGATCAAACAGACTAACACGGCTACCCCTTTGGAATTAGCCTAAGTAGTTAGCAAATGTCCTAAGGCAGCGGTTCTCAATCAGGGTTCATGTGCCGTTCGGACGCTCAGAGGTCTTCTACAGGATGCTCAGCTCATTTAGATCAAGGTTTCTCAACCTGGTATAACCCATATGCCTGAAAAGGCTATCTCTGAGAGACCTGCTGAGGGTGGGTTACTGTTGTTGGGCAGATTAGTGACCCACAACTGGAAACTTCCAGAAGCAGGGAGTGGTAGCAATTTGAGCATGCTCCACAGTGTACCCTGCTGGTGTGATGTGATGTTGTCAGTCAAATGACTGGAGAGCAGCAGCCTGAGCAGACAGCAGGCAGGAGCTGCCTTGAGGGGAGACCATGTGCTCAGTGTTCTGGAGAGGAGCTGAGCCAGGAGTGAACAAGATGTTTTCTCCATGTAAAGGAGTCATTTGCGACAGACCTTGCAGACATTCATATGGGACTGAGGGCTGGTTGCAGAGGAGAAGAGAGAGCCTGCATGGAATGCTACAGAGGATCCCAGCAAAGAAAGAAGAGGACAGCTATTTCTTGCCACTCAAGCTTCCACACTGGAACAGAGACTGTAGCTGAGAGTTGGGTGAACTCCACACAGACTTTGGGACTCTTGGGTATCTTTCATGCAAGGGATTGTTCTTGGTTAATTGTAGTTTGTTTTCTTAGGATAAGGTTCATTTAGTTAGTAGTTAATAAAGTTCATTGTTATGTTTGTTTTTAGTAGTATTTTAATGTGTGAGTGTAGCTCTGAGCAAGCTTCGCCGTGAGTCCTGTACAGACTGGATCCTGGGTCTCCAGCTGCTTTCCCCATAGGGGTTGGGATTGATTTCTGTGGGGCACTGGAGAAGGGCAACTAAATGAATTTAGCCCACCCAAAGGTTACACTGGCACTGCAGCCTGGGCATCAGGGAAGGAGTGCAAGGGAGTCGCAAGTACAGGGCTGGTGTTAAGGTGTGACAAGCAGGGCAATGGCCTGGGATCCATTCCACACTGTGAAGATAAATGACCTTCTTCAGCAGGCCTGCTGCCACCTGGGGCTTGGCCAGCAGACTAGGCTCCCAAGTGAAAACTGGCTCAATGTTCGCACTAAAAGGTTCACCCAATTTTTACATTCCAGTCAGTGGCATAATTATATGGCAGGGATGAGTCAGTGGTTGCTCAGTGATAGTGCACTGTGGCACAATTGTCTTTATACAGCCGAGTGTGCGAGCACGGCTGTACCTGCACGGCCGAGTGTGCGAGCACAGCTGTACCTGCACGGCCGAGTGTGCGAGCACGGCTGTACCTGCACGG
>ML685863.1:6746441-6806928 GCA_007922175.1 Pelusios castaneus | reverse complement strand
CTGCAGGCTGTAGTGCCCGTGCGAGTACGCAGTGAGTGAGGCGAAACTGGAGGCGCGCAGGCAGATCAGCCAAGGGGGGCAGCAGCCCGGTCGGGACCATTCAAGGGACAGCCCTGTGCGCGCTCCCCACTATAGAGGGGAGGGGGCCCGGCCCCGCGTTTCCAACCGCCCCGAGATCCCCGCGGAGCAGCCCGCGGCCCGGCTCACTTGATGAGCCCGCAGTGAGGAACCCGGCCCCGGCCCCAGCGCTGGGCGGCCCGCCAGCGACCCGAGCCAGTCCCTCTGCAAAGGGGGCGATGCGGGGCAGCGCTGGGCCTGGAGATGGGATCGTTACCGCTTCGGGTGGGGCCGCGATGGAACCGAGCCCCGCCCGCCAGGTCAGGGGCTCCCGCTGTTCCCAGACAGGACCTACCGCGAGCGGCAGCCTGAAGCGGGCCTCACCAGCAGTCTCCATAACAACGGGCAAGCCGCAGCGCCGAGGCCCCGTTTAGGGCTGTCCATGCCAAACGCCTGATCAGAAGCAGCTACGGAGCCAAGACGGTCCTGCTCCAGGGTCCACCGACACAGCCGGGCCTACATCTCCGAACCTCCCCACCTCGGCCGGGCTCTGGCTGCAACTGGGTTGAAGCGGCCTGTCAGGCAGGCGAACCGCCAGCCCCGGGGTCCTTCCGCGCTGGTGTCGCAGAGAGCGGCTGCTGGTAGTAAGTAGGCGCTGGACGGGAGCGGAGTCGTGTGCGCGTGTTAGGTGGGCGCGGGGCCCGGCCTGGTGCGGGGGGTCTTGGGTGGGTCTGCGTGGTGTTGATGGGACTCTGGGCTCTGGAGGGGTGATGTGGTGGCTGGCGGTGGGTCATGCGGCCGGCTGATGTAGGCGGGAGGGTAAATGTGGCGGTATGTGGGTGCAGGTGATGGCGGCTGTGGGGGGGGGGGGGGTGTAGGTATTGGGGGGCTGTGGGGTGAGATGGGGTGTAGGTACTGGGGGGCTGTAGGGTGGGTTATAGAGGGTTGTGTGGAGGGAGATGAGATGTGGGTGAAGGAGGACCGTGGGGAGGGTGATCGGGGACATGGGAAGGGTGGTGGGGTGCAGGTAATGGGAGGCTATGTGGAGGGAGATAGTTTGCAGGGAATGGCGGGGGGCTGTGGGAGGAAGGAAGATGTGTGACAGCAGTGTTGAATGCTGTGAGAGCAGATCTAGGAAAGGTGATGTGGAGAGATGATGATGGGGCCAGTGATGTAGGATGGACACTGGTTGCTGGTTAACGAGGGCTCTATATGGACTGATATGGGGGTGTGCTAGATGCTGCCAGAGGGAGTCAGTTATCAAATGTGTTTAATAAATATACTAGAATGACAGGCTGGAGGGATGGGAGCAGATGCAGCTTCATCCAGGATAGGGAAAACAGTTGCCTCCATGGCTCTAGTTACACTGTTTTTGTTTCTTTTGTACTTAGCATCATGGATACAGACCTGTATGATGAGTTTGGGAATTATATCGGGCCAGAGCTTGATTCTGATGATGATGATGATGAACTGGGCAGAGATGCCAAGGATCTTGATGAGGTGCAGTGAGACTTGTGCATAAATCTTAATTTATATTTTCACCAAAATTATATGATGTTAGAAATGAATGTCTTAGTTTTCTTCCTCCTTCTCTAACATGGTTCTCTTGAAATTAAACAACATTTATCAACAGACCTCTGTTGCACGCTGAAGAGTAACTATTCCTTCTGCATCAATGGTCCTGTCCCCCGAAAAAGATTTGTTTCTCTTCCAAAAAAAGAGAAAACACCCAACACCACAGCAGAACTACTTACTATTTTAAAGGAAGAGTTCAATATACTTAAATCAAAACAGTCAATCAAGTTCAAAGTTAAATATTCTGATTATGCAAATATTTTTAAAAACAAAGTATCTAAAAATATAAAAATTAAAAATCCAGTAAGAAGCTGCCCTCTTGATAGCCAGAAAAAGACAAGCAAAACAATATCCATTTGAATTTGTGACAAAGCATCCTATGTTGTAAGTGCATGTCCCTGCTGTTGTATACATTCAAATAGAAGCCCCATATCCTCTGTTCTAAGCAAGATCCTTACAGAGTCCTTTTACTGATACTTTCTGGTGTCTTCCATTAAGAGATGTAAACACCAGTAGGTGACACAAGTTAGTCATGCTCTTTAATGAATGACTGGATGGTGATCAGGGGCTGTAATGACGAGTTTGTAAGAACATTTATAAACTAAAACAGGGCTCGACAGAACCTGAGCTCCAGGTCGCCATTGCAACCAGGGTTTGTAGTCTGGCTCCTATCTCCGCTGTGGAAATGCAGCAGAGGAGCACCCTCTTGTGACCAAAAATAAAACTGCTGGCACCTCAGAGCCAATTTTATTGAGCCCTAGACTAGAAGGGAGGAATAAGAGTAGTCTTTATGAAACCAGAAACAATCACTGATATGTTTAGAAATGGTGTTGAAAATTGCTCTTTCGCTCTGAATTCTTTTGTAGATCTTTAGAGATCTAAGATATTGGAACTAATCACTGGGTTGTCCTTTAAAGAAGTAGAACTCCTAATGGTCTGAAGTTTCAGAGGGGTAGCCAGGTTGGTCTGTATACAGCAGAAACAATGAGAGTCCTATGGCACCTATGGGTACGTCTACACTGGAAGCTCTGTTAAGTCGACTTAGAGAGTCCACATTGAAAACTCCTGTTGACTGCCTGCGTCCACACTGGCAGGTGCTAGGTTGACGGAGGAGTGGTGTGTTGTGGGTAGCTGGGAGGGGGCCTGGAGGCCAATTAGGTCGATTTAAGGGTTTTCCCTGTCAACACTGGCTTAAGTCAACTTAATGAGGTCAACTTGAGCATTAAATTGACTGTAAGAGGTGGTGTTATTAAGACGACTTAAGGAAGCACTTAAGTCGACTTAATAAAAGCCCAGTGTGGACACGAGTTTGTAGGTCGACTTAACCTTCCTTAAGTCGACCTAAGGCTCCAGTGTAGATGTGCCCTTAAAGACTAACAAATTTCTTTGGGCATAAGCTTTCCTGGGCTCCAGCCTGCTTCATCAGATGTTTGAAGTGGGTTGGAGCCCAGGAAAGTTTATGCCCAAAGAAATGTGTTAGTCTTTAAGGTGCCACAGGGCTCTCGTTGCTTTTTCTAATGGTGTGAGTATTTATATGTACATACAAAATAATCATTGTATGACTGAAATCATAACTCCCACCCAAAAGGAGTTTCATGCACAGGGTTTGTTAGCTGCCCTTAATGCGAAAAGGATCCATTGTGTCTCACTACTTGTGCTACCAGCCACAGTTACATTTTCCACATGTATAAATGGCATCGATTGCTTGCTGTGCAAGCATCACTTGCAGGTGGCATTGGCGTATGTTTGAAAGATGACCTGCTGCCCACCTTGGCTATCTGGAATGGCTTCAAGGTGGAAAAATGGCCTCTAAACTGAAAAGTGGGGGAATTCCTGAGAACCCTTTTCTAGACCTGACTATGAACAGTACCTGATACAGCAAGACTGGGACCTGCTCTGCAGTTGGATATGTTCTGATAGGAGTCATGATGTCTGGATTCTTTTCCATTTGTGTGAATGACTTGACTTGTGACCATCAGCAAATCAACTATCCTCTCACTGCCTCCAGTTTCCTAACTGTAAAAGAAGGATGCTAATACTGCAGAGTTTAATGTTTGTTTAGTGCCTTGAGAACCTTGGATGGAAGGCACTAAAGAATCGCAAAATGTTGTTGCTTTCAGCTTGACGACGATGACGACGATGATGATATAGGAGATCATGATGAAGATCATCCTGGAATGGAGGTGGTACTCCATGAGGATAAGAAATATTATCCGACTGCTGAAGAGGTTTATGGGCCTGAGGTAGAGACCATAGTGCAGGAGGAAGATACACAACCTCTCACTGGTGAGTAATGATAAGTTGGTAAATCGTGGGAGTGATCAGGGAGGGTTTCCTTCACCAAACTTGTAAGGGAGATGGAAAATTAAGTATTGCTGCTGGTGGTATTAGTATCCTCAGAATCCATTTTAGTTAACCTTTTGTTTCTGTCATTTTAACAAATTCTGATGAGATAGTTAGCAAAGAAGCATTTTGTTCGTAGAGTCAGAAAATGAGTTACTTTAAAGAAGGCAAATGAAAACCTATTTGTTTCATTTCTGATCCTCTGCGTATATAAGAGTTAAAAAGATGCCATCAACTTGAAAATCACATTTCCAACTCAAAGTTTTACATGCTATTATTAAAGTTAATCCTTAAGATTAGAGAGAATGTTAGGCCTGATGAGTACTAGAGAATACATTTTCATTTTTCTTTTGTTTTGTTTTTCAGAGCCTATTATTAAACCTGTGAAAACTAAGAAATTCTCCCTAATGGAGCAGACTTTGCCTGTCACTGTATATGAGATGGAGTGAGTATTGTGTGGCTTTTTTTTTCTTTTAAAAATTCATGCTTAGTTCAAGTTATTTGGTCAGTATGTCCTTTACTTTCCCTTGTTCATTAACTGAGAGAGGTAAGAAGGATTTGTATGTATTATTCAGAGAAAAGAGCTGCTCTAGAGTGATGGTGAAAATATCTTGTCTCCCAGCTTTCTAAACCAGTGGCAGTTTGGTCTTTTGTTGTCCTAGGGATACTGCCAATATAAATGCGAGAGCAGGTGGTTCCCTTTTTTCTAGCAGGAGGGGAGAAGAAAGAAGGTACCAAAGGAATTGAAACTTAAAATGCTTTCCACTCACTGCATAGTACGTATAGTGTATGTACTTCACTAACTTCAGAGCCCTAGTTTTCACCATCCCACCAGCTAATGTGGAGTTTGTCAATCAGAAACCCATACCTTGAATTCATTTAAAACATAGCTGTTTTCTTGAGTGACTAAAAATGTAGAGTCCAGAATCCTGGTTTGTCCCAGCTGTCCTACTGATTCTGTGAGGCGTTTCATGGATTATAAGGCCAGAAGAGACCACTGAGATCTAGTCTAACATCCTATGTAATGCAGTGTGAGGCATTAAGCAAATCTTTTAGAAAAACTTCCAATCTCATTTTAAAAATGTCCAGTGATGGAGAATCCATCAAAGCCTCTGTAAATAACTGAAGAGAAATAATCAAAGGAAAAAGTTCAGTTTGGTTACATCATGTGAAGGCAGATAACTAAATAGTGACAAATTTTATAAGTGCTTGTATACAAAAGCAAGAAGTCTAAATACTAAGATGGGTGAACTAGATGCCTGGTGTTAAATGAGGCTATTGCTTTAGTAGGCCTCACAGAAACTTGATAGAACAATGATAACCAATGGTAATGGCATGGTCAAAATCTACAGGAATAAGACAGTAGGTTACATTAGCGGGGAAGTAGCACTATACATGAAAGAAAGCATAGAGTCAAATATTGTAAAAATCTTAACTGTATCGAATTGTACCATAGAATTGCTATAGATAGAAATTCCATGCTAGAATAATAATATAGCAGTTGGACTATACTACTGACCACATGACAGGCGTGTTGATGATGCTTGTGAAATGCTCGGAGGTTAGAGAGGCTACAAAAAAGAGAACACGCAATAATTTTAACTATCCCCATATGAACTGGAAACATTTCTCAGGACAGAATGCAGAGAGACCTGCTTCTTGGAGGTGCTGGTCTTGGAGCCCACAAAGGGAGAGGCAATTTTTGATTTAGTCCTATGTGGAGCACAGTATCTAGTCCAAGAGTTGGTTAAAGCTGAATCTCTTAATAATAATGATCATAACATAATGAAATTTAACATCCTGGTAGGGAGGAAAATACCAAAGAAATTCACCACAGTATCATTTAACTTCAAAAAAAGTAAACTCCACAGACATCAGGAGGCTAGGTAAACAGAAATTAAAAGAAATGGTTATGCAAGAAATGCCTGTACATGGATTGGAAACTTTTTAAAAACACCATAATAGAGGTTGAAATTATATGTATACCCCAAATGGGAAAAAGAAATTAACAGTAAGAGGACCCCCCCAAAAAGCCACCATGTTTAAATAACAAAATAAAAGAGGCAGAGCCAAAAAGACATCCTTTAAAAATCATAAGTCAAATTCTAGTAAGGAAAATAGAAAGAACATAAACTCTGGCAAGTCTGTAAAAGTATAATTAGGAGGCCAAAATAGAATTTGTGGTGTAACTAGCAAAAGATAACAGCATCACATTTTTCAAGTACATCAGAAACAGGAAGCTGACCAAACAGTCAGTGGAGCCACTGGAGGGCTGAGATACTGAAGGAGCACTCCAGGAAAACAAGGCAATTGCGGAGAAGCTAAATGAATTCTTTGCATCCATTTTCACTGCAGAGGATCTGAAGGAGATTCAGATACCTGGACTGTTCTTTTGAACTGTGCCAGATTAAAGTTTCAGTAGAGGAAGTTTTGGAACGAAATGATAAATTAAATAGTGATAAGTCACCAGGACTAAATGGTATTCACCCATACCTTCTGAAGGGACTCAAATATGAAATTGCAGAACTACTAATTGTGGTATGTAACCCATCAGTTAAATCAGCCTCTGTACCAGATGACTGGCAGATAGCTAACCTAACACTGATTATTAAAAAAGCTCCAGAGGCAATCCTGGCAATTATGGGCCAGTAAGAGTAACTTCCGTACCAGTCAAACTGGTTTAAATTGTGGTCCGAGGATGTTGTCCGTATTGTATGTCCAACACAGATTGTCTATTTGGCTGTGTGCACATGTCCCTGTGTACGTGTTCTCTCAGGATTACAACTGACTTAGACCTCTAGTGGGAATTGTGTTAGCCCAGTGGTCTGAAGCCTGGCTCAGACCTAAAGTGAGGACTCCGTTAGCCCAGTTGCCATGAGTTGAGGTGTTCCTTTTGTTAACATTTTGGGTTGCCTTTGGCTTAAACACCAGGTGGGCACTCTGTTAGCCCAGTGGTCTGAAGCCTAGGTGTACCCTGTGTGCTAGCAATGTGTCTCCTGGTCCTGACCTTCCCAGCTCAGCGCAGGTAGCCTGAGGTAACGCCCATGATCGAGAAAACCAACACAACAACGGATCTTTGTAGAAACGAAAGTGCCAGTCTAGGCTTTATTTCAAAATAGCACAATGGTAAGCGACCTATATCAATAGGTACAGTGACAGCATTTGTGCTCTTAATGCAATGGAACAGCTCAACTGACGGCACGACTCTCCGTCACCCCCTTGCCTGCATGAAAACTGGTCTCTCGGGCTCCTACTTTTATACACTGCTCAGACCATAGGCTTGGCTCCTTTGGTACCAGAAACTACTTTCTTTGGGGTCCAAATTTACCTTGATTGGTCCCTGTACCCCTTTTTTGATGCCACCATCACTTTAATAAGTCCACGAATCCCTAAACATCTCCATCCATCAAGGTATCATTCTGCAGTTTATCCAGTATTACTCATCCCCTTGCACTGGATGGCTTGGGCAAAACATCTCTTCGGCGCTAGGCTGACCTGACACCTCCTACCTTTAAGGTACTTTCCCACTCTTTATGGTTATTACTGCAGTTTCAGCTTACTTCTTGCCAGTTTCGGTGAGGTTAGACTTTTACAACCTGACTCCTGCCAACTTGACCGTTTATCCAGCTCAGGCTTACTGTTTTGGCCTGTTTCACTGGGTTTGGACCTCATTCCTGGCCATTTCTAGTTATCCTTTTATTTCGTACTCTTACTTTCCACTACAGAAAATAGAATAAGGAATAGAATTATCACACCCATAGATGAACTTGTGTTGGGGAACATCAACATGTGTTTTGTAAAGGGAAGTCATTCCTCACCAATCTGCTAGAGCTCTTTGAGGGTGACAGCAATCGTGGACAAAGGTGATATAGTGTACTTGGACTTTCAGAAAGCCTCAGACAAGGTCCCTCACCAAAGGCTCTTATGAAAAATAGCAGTCATGGGATAAGAGGGAAGTCCCTTTCACAGATCAGTAACTCGTTGAAAGCTAGGAAACAAAGTAGGCATAAACAGTCAATTTTCACAGTGGAGAGGAGTAAATAATAGAGCCCCCCAAAGATCTGTATCGGGACCAGTGCTGTTCAACATATTCATAAATGATCTGGAAAACGGGGTAAGCGGTGTGATGGCAAAGTTTGCAGATGATACAAAACTACTCAAGATAGTTCAGCCCAAAGCAAACTGCAAAGTGTTACAAAGCGATCTTACAAGACTGGGCAACAAGAAGGCAGATGAAATTCAGCATTGAAAAATGCAAAGTAATGGGCACTGGAAAACATAATCCCAAATATATATACCAAATCATGAGGTCTACATTAGCTGTTACCACACAAGAAAGAGATCTTGGGATCATTGTGGATAGTTCTCTGAAAACATCTGCTCACTGTGCAGCAGTACTCAGATAAGGTAACAGAATGTTAGGAACCATTAGAAAAGGGATAGATAAGACTGAAAATATCATCGTGCCACTATGTAAATACATGCTACCCCACACCTTGACTATTGCATGTAATTCTCATCTCCCCATCTCAAAAAAGATATATTAGAACTGGAAAAATACAGAGATGGGCAGCAAAAATTATTAGGGGTATGGAACAGCTTCTATGGAAGGAGAGATTAAAAAGACTGAGACTATTCATCTTGGAAAAGAGATGATGAGGAGGGGAAGGGGACATATAATAAAGGTCTATACAGTCACAAATGGTGTGGAAAAAGTGAATAGGAAAGTGTTATTTACTTTTTCACGTAACACATAAACCTGGAGTCACCCTATGAAATTATTAGGCAGCAGGTTTAAAACAACCATAAGGAAGTACAACAAACAAGGAGTCTTGTGACACTTTTAAAGACTAACATATTTATTAATTGTATGAGCTTTCGTGGGAGAAATACCACTTTGTCAGATAAAGTGGGATTTCCCCCATGAAAGCTGATGCAATTAATAAATGTGTTAGTCTTTAAAAGTGCCACAAGACTCCTTATTTGTTTTGCTGAATTAAACTAACACAGCTACCCCCTTGCAATGAGGAAGTACATCACACAACACAAAGTCAACTCATTGAACTTGTTGGGATGTGATTTTGTGAAGGCCAAAAATATAACTAGATTAAAAAAAGAACTAGTTACGGTCATGAAGGATAGGTCAATTGGTGGCTGTTAGCCAAGATGGGGAGGGACACAACCCATGCTCCAGGTGTCCATAAACTAAGATCAAAATACTAGACTAGAAGGGCCATTGTCCATTTTTATGTTTGTATATTTAAGTTTTTACAGTGGTTAATTATCCTCACTGTTAAAAACGTGTGCTTTATTTCTGGTCTAAATTTGTTTAGCTTCTGCTTGCAGCCATTGGATCTTATTACATCTGTCTGATCTATTGAAGAGTCCCTTATTACATTTCTGTTCCCCTCACAGGTACTTACAGATAGTCAAGTCCTCCCTTAACATTCTTTTGGATAAACCAAGTAGATTTAGCTCCTCAAGTCTATCACTATACAGTATTTTTTCCAGTCCTTTAATCATTATCATGGCTCCTCTCTGAACCCTCTCCAGTTTATCAGCATCCCTCTGGAATTGTCCAAAACTGGACACAGGATTCCAGCAGCAGTAGCATCAATGCAATGATACAAAGGGAATATGATCTCTCTAATCCATCTCAATATTCCCCTGTTTATACATCCCAGGATCACATTAGCTTTTTTGCCACAGCATCACTAGGTTTCATGTTCAGCAGATTATCCACCATGACCCCCGTGGTCTTTTCAGAACCACTGCTTCCCAGGATAGTGTCCCTGGTCCTGAAAGTATGGTCTCCATTCTGTATCGTTAGGTGTATAACCTTATACTTGGCCATATAAAAATGCATATTTTTCGTTTGCATCCAATTTACCAAGTGATTCAGATCTCTGTATCAGTGATCTAATCTCTTCTTTATTTCCACTTTTCAAATCTTTGTGTCATCTGCACACTTTATTAGTGTGTATTTTATTTTCAGACAGGTCATTAAATAGCATAGGAGAAGGAACTGATCCCTCCAAGAAGCCTCTAGAAGAGTACATGCTCAATTATGATTCCTCACTTTCAATTAGATTTTGACATATGGATATAAACTGTCCATCAGAAAGTGTAGACTTGAAATTAGATGCGAATTTCTAACCATCAGAGGAGTGAAGTTCTGGAATAGCTTCCAAAGGGGCTTTGGGGGCAAAAAACTTAGCTGGCCTCAAAACTGAGCTTGGAACATTTACAGAGGGGATAGTATGCTGGGACAGCCTAGTTTGGCAATTGACTCATCTTTGACTACTGGTGGTAGATATGCCAGTGGCCTGAGATGGGACATTTGATGGGATGGGTTCTGAATTATTAATGAGAATTCTTTCTGGGCATATGGCTGATGAGTCTTGCCCGCATTCTTAGGGTTCAGCTGATGGCCATATTTGGGACTGGGAAGGAATTTTCTCGCAGGGTAGAACGCCAGAGGCCCTGGGGGCTTTTCATCTTCTCTAAGCGTGGGACATGGGTCACTTACTGGTGGATTTTCTGTACTTTGAAGTCTAGAAACTACGAATTGAGGACTTCAGTAACTCAGTCATAGATTAGGGATCTGTTACAGGAGCAGGTGGATGAGGTTCTGTGGCCTGCATTGTGCAGGAGGTCAGACTAGATGATCATATTGGTCCCTTCTGATCGTAGAGTCTATGAGTCTTATCACTTACTCAGTTTTTAATTCATTTAATATGTGCCATGTTGATCTTGTATCATTCCAGTTACTTAAACAAAAGGTCATGCAGCACAAAGTCAAATGTGTTACCGAAGTGATCAACATTATTACCTTTATCAACTTAATTTGATACTAGTTTGAATGGATTATAAATTAATTTGACAGTATGTATTTCCATAAATCCATGTTGATTGGCATTAATCATATTAATCCCCTTTAATTCTTTCTTGAATGCTATATCAGCCACTCCATTATCTTGTCAAGTAACAGGTCTCTATAAGGCTAGGTCATCTTGTTTACCCTTTTAAAATGTTGCACAGCATTAGCTTTCTTTCAGTCCTTTAGAATGTCCCCCATATTCCATGAGTTTTGAAAATCAACGTTAACGATTCAGAAAGCTTCTTGGCCCACTCTTTTAAAATACTTGAAGGCTGGACATGTTGATTTAAAAATGTGTAGCTTCAGTAACTTGTTTAGCATTCTCCTCAATTACTGTTGGAATGGAAAGTGTATTGTTATTATCATATGATATAACTGCATCATCTGTTTTTCCCAAAATACAAAACAGAAATATTTGAATACTTCCACCTTTTCAGTGGTGTTATTGACAGTTCTACCATTTCATCTAGTAATGGACAAATACCATTGATCCAGTCCTTAATCACTGTAGCTCTGCTTCCCAGTCTGTATAATTTAGATAATGTTTACATATCTTGCACAAGCTAGGAGAATGAATGTTGTAAAGCACTTCGAGGCCCTAGGATTAAAGGCAATTGAAGTGCCAGGTCTTATTGAGAGATCCTGGACTGTGAGCAGAATAGAAGCAGCTAACAGTCATTTGTTTCTTCTCTTTCTCTAGTTTCCTGGCAGATCTGATGGACAACTCTGAGCTGATTCGGAATGTGACCCTGTGTGGGCATCTCCATCATGGCAAGGTAGAGTTGTACCCCAGCTGTGCCTAGCTGAGGACCAGGGTGTCCAGGATAACAGTGCATTTGTGCAGGGACATGCCTTTTTAATAGTGCCTGTGCGCAGACCTCACTAGCTCACACTGGTGACTGGTTTTTGACTAGAAGGCCTGCTGATTGTGGTAGTTCTCAGTGGTTGAACTAGCAAGCCAGAAGCCAATTTATGCCTTCAGTTCTGTGTTCTCTAGCTCAGTGTTTCTCAACCTTCAGTGGGCCGGGGAACACCTAAAAGTATTAATTTATGGAGGGGATGGTATGATTACCCTATTTTGGAAATTGACTGATATTGGGCTACGTGTGGTGGATTTACAAGTGGCCTAAGAGGGGAGAGTACATAGGGTGGGTTCTGAGTTATTACAGAGAATTTTTTCTTGGGTAACTGGCTGTTGAGACTTGCCCGCGTGCTCAGGGTCTAACTGATCGCCATATTTGGGGTTGGGAAGGAATTTTCCCCCAAGGCTGATTGGCCTGGGCTCTGGGGGTTTTTCGCCTTCCTCTGTAGCACAGGGCATGGTTCACCTACCGGTGAATTCTCTGTATCTTAAAGTCCTTAAATCATGATTTAAGGAGGTAAATAACTCAGATATAGGCTGGTGCCTATTGCTGGAGTGGGTGGGTAAGGTCTTGAGGCCTGCATTTTGCAGGAGGTCAGACAAGACGATCATACTGGTGCCTTCTGACCTTAAAGTTTATGAGTCTAAGTTGTGTCAATTCTTCCTGGGATTCATCTACTGGTATGTTCTATCCCTGCTTCCAACCCTTCAGTCCTTGTGTGCCTTTAGATTGGAAGCGGTCCTGGGCTCCAATTATCTCTTATTTATGTTTGTACTGGTGCCCAAATAGTGCTGTCCACATCCTGAGTGGGCCCATTACATGCTTCCCTAATAAAACCACAGTAATGATCTGTCAGCCGATTACCTTTATCACTGCTCTGACAGTTTAGTCCCTCGAGAGATTGCTATCACAGAGAGACTCCACTTAACATACAATTAGCCACCAGCTCTGCTCCTTGCTACCTCTCTGCCTAAAACCGCAAGGATCTGATGGCCCATCTATAGCTGTCTGTCAGCCGTAAGATTAACTGGTCTTTTCTTGCCTTTTGATACTTTCAGACGTGTTTTGTGGATTGCCTGATAGAGCAGACGCATCCAGAGATCAGGAAGCGCTACGACCAGGATGTAAGTGGCTTTTCAATATGCTCTGATCTTTTGGAATGACTGGAGGGAAAGGGGTCCTCCTATTCAAATAGAGAGATTCTGAACAGGAGAGAGATTGCGATATAAAAGTTAGAGGAGGGAACTGGAAACCAGGTACCTGGATTCTGTTCCTAGCTCTTCCATTCATTTGTCGTGTTAGTGATGTGTAAATAAAGCATGCTTCCTATTTCACTCTTTAAGATGTTTTATATACAAACATTTTGTTTCATGATCTGACCATGAGAACTGTCTCTTTTTCTGCAGCTTTGCTACACTGATATACTATTCACGGAGCAAGAGGTAAGTGCACCTTGTGAAATAGGCACTAGTTCTGAGGCCATTTGGTATCCCATGTGTTGGTGGTAAGTGTAAAATTGGTGATGGACATATTATTAAGATGGAAGGCCAGTGAATTCCTAAGTGCATGTATCAAAAAATTCCACCATTTATTTAGCAATCACATGGTAACAGAAAGCTTCAGTGGTACATAAAGTCAGACGGACACAGACTGAACAGCCAGCCACATCACCTTAAGACTAGTTGCACACACTGATCCATATGGCACTAAACCTGCAAGGTGGCTACACCTCGGTGGGATTTGCCATGCTGATGGTTACAAGTTAAAACCTTTAATTTTTTACATTGACCCAGTGGCAGGAGCGGCTGTCTGTGAAGGGGAGGCACAGGGCAGACATTACTCGCTGCTGTGCTCGTTGAGGGCTGAACTCTGAGACCAGAATAAAAACAGATTGGGGATATTGGGCTGCATTAATAGGAGCATTGCCAAATCGAGGGACGTGATTATTCCTTTCTGTTTGGCCATGGTGAGGCCACATCTGGAGTAGCGTGTCTAGTTTTGGGCCCTCACTACAGAAAGGATGTGGACAAACCAAAGAGAGTCCAACAGAAAGCAACAGAAATGATTGGGGATGACTGGGACACATGACTGATAAAGAGAGTCTGACAGAACTGGGCTTATTTAGTCCGCAGAAGAGAAAAGTGAGGGGGATGTGATAGCAGCCTTCAGCTACCTGAAGGGGGTTCCAGAGAGGAGGGAGCGAGGCTGTTCTCAGTGATAGCAGACAACAGAACAAGGAGCGATGGTCTCGAGTTGCAGTGAGAGAGTTCTAAACTGAATATAAGGAAAATCTTTTTCCCTAGGAGGGTGGTGAAGCAGTGGAATGGGTTACCTGGGGAGGTGGTGGGATCTCCATCCTTAGAGATCTTTAAGGCCTGGCTTGACAAAGCCCTGGCTGGGATGATTTAGTGGGAGTGGTCCTGCAAGGGGTTGGACTAGATGACATCACCAGGTTCCTTCCAACCCTAATCTTATATAATTCCATTTTTTGTAAATTCTGTGCTTTCTGGGGTCTGAACCTTTAGACTGGGCTGTTCAAATATATTTTGAAAAAACTGTCATGCTGATTAAATGTTGCGAGGTCATGTCTGGGTTTGTTCTGTCAACTTTTCATTTCCATTTCCTTGCTGTCTTAACAGTGAAGAAGAGCAGAGCTCATGTGTCAGGGCAGCAGCGGGAAGGGAGGCAAAAGGAATTTATTCTCCCATCTGCAGCATTGCAGAGTTAGCTGAGTGCAGTTTTCAGGAGATTTCGCCTTCCTCATGTGGACTGGGGCTACTGCTAGAGCAAGTTAGGGTGTCTGGATCGACAGCCCAATCCAGTATGGCAGAGGATGGGACACTGGGTTGGGTGGGCAATTTCCTTTGTCTTGTCTGATGAATTCTTCTTCCATGGCTGACTGTCATCTCCTCCAGTCAGGTTGCCCTCTAATTTATCTACTAATCCTGACTTCATTTCTTTCAGAGGGGTGTTGGAATCAAGAGCACGCCGGTGACTGTTGTGCTACCAGACACCAAGGGGAAATCCTTTCTCTTCAATATCATGGACACACCAGGTGTGTTGAACTTCTCCAGATGCTAACAAATTTGTGGGCTTAACGCTGGCAATCCTGCCTTATGGGTTAGTCTTAATGAAGTTGGTGGTGTTATTGGTGTGAGTAGGAAATGCACATTTAAATAAAGGTTTCCATAGTTCAGCCCCAGTTCATAAAACATGTAGATCCTCCTCTGGAAAAAGGTGCTTAGATATGAATGGAATATTAAAAATGTAAACCACTGTCTCCCAAAGGAGGGCTCTAGGGAGGTTTTTGAGTTAGGGCATGGTGGCCTTTTACAGTTTACATTTTCTCAAATCAAATGTCTGTTTCAATCTCACAGACCAGTTATTCAGCTAAAACTGTATAAAGTCAATGACACTTGAGAAAGCTTCCTTTCAAAGGGGATCTCGTGGGGTTTCCTGTTTACTCTTAGTGATTCCATTCCAGCCCTGCAAACTGAATGTCCCGTCTGAACTCCCAACTGGGTGCTTTCTACCTCTGAAATCACCGCCAGCAAGAGAGATTTTGCAGCTGAAATTTAGCTGGTAGTTTTGTTTCTGGTGCTCCCGGCAGTGTCTCTTAGCTGGGCTGGGCCCTGAGAGGACTGGGAACACTGCTCTCTCGCTTTCTGAGACACGGTGAACACAAGGGCCTCTTACGGCTTTGGAATCTATGAAATATGTATGCAGGTATGACTCGAACAAGGTCTCAGCACCCACATTGGGGCCAGATTTTTCCAAAGAGCCATTGCGAGATTTGCACTCGGTTTTCAGAAGCACTTGGTGCCTGCCATGCAGAGCTCTCTGGAGAACGTGGTCCCAGTTGGTCAAGCATGGGAAGTGCATTCATTCCTGCTCTAACCAAAGCCACACATCTGCTTGTTGCTTACGGTGTTACCAGACTATAAGGGACTGGGAACCGACACCGCGTATTACAGACTAACAGCTGTCGTGCCCAAAGAACTGTCATTTAAGCCAAGGAAAGGGAAGCACAGGACACCAAAAGGAGGAGAAGGGCTTTGCAGGGATTGTGTTGGTTAGTGCCCCTCTCTGCTCCTTAACCTAATTCCTGCCCCTTTCTGAAAGTCCGTCTGTAATCACGCCCTTTCCTCAGACATTGACACGGAGCTCTGGGGATATAGTTACCATTGCAAACAGCTGACTATTAGAAATCACACTGCTAGCATCTGTCGTTCCAAAAATGAGCGTTAGACGGTATGGAAGGTCCTCATACGTGATGCTAGCTGGCTTAACTGAGGTGCATCCTGCAGGGCAAAGGAACAACGTTCTTCTCTCCCCCTTCCCTCCAGAGTGGAAGCTTCTGCCCAGTAACAGGTTGCCACAGCTGGGGGGCAGCTTTTCTTACTCCAGTAATGGCTTCTGGGAAAGGTGCTCATGGCGCGCTGTCATTCTTCTGTTTTGAAGGTCATGTGAACTTTTCTGATGAGGTCACTGCTGGCCTTCGTATTTCCGATGGAGTTGTGCTTTTCATTGATGCAGCTGAGGGGGTAAGTGTTAGCCTCTTTTACTTCCTGGGCATGTATTTCCAACTCTCGCAGGCTCTGATCCTGACTTAAATCCAGCTGAAGCAATCTGTAGAGTTCATTTGCTCTTCGAGGCGGCACTGTGTGGAGGGTGGGTCTCGAAGGGGTAGCATTTTCTAGCCATTGAAGCAGAGAGTCCTGGCTCCAGGGTGCCATTCCCAGGTCTGACACTGATGCAATGTGACTTTGGACGACTGGCTTAACTACTTCGTTCCTCCACTTCCCCCTACATCTAAAAAAAGCTGATTATTTATACCTGAGGTGTTGGAAGGGGCAGCTTAGAGGAATGCTGTTGGGTTAAACGCATCCTTCTAAAATTCAAATTATTAGCAGTTCACTGGTGGCTGAGCCTTAACTTTTCTACAGCTGCGGGCCTCATGGCGAAGGGTCACCACTGTATCTGTCACACCCGGGGGGGGGGGGGGGGGGTTAGCTTTTCTATTAATGCTCCTTGCTTTCCCCAGGTCATGCTGAACACAGAGAGGCTGATCAAGCACGCGGTGCAGGAGAGACTGGCAGTGGCTGTGTGCATTAATAAGATAGATCGGCTAATCCTGGAGCTGAAGCTTCCCCCTACCGACGCCTACTACAAACTCCGACACATAGTAGATGAAGTCAATGGTTTGATCAGGTACTGATTTAAGCGGGGGTGGTCCATGGAGCACGGCATCCTTCGCACTGTTTGGAATCTGTATTGGGGCGTCACTCACTCTAAAATCACAATTAGAAGTCATTACAGATGCACGTTGTGGAACTGTTTTCACCCGTAGAAAGTGCATGCACTAGATATGTAACTTGGCATGGATTTGTTCATTTGGCAGACATTCGTTGGAGAGCATGTCATTGTTTTAGTGTGTGCATGTAATATTTGGGGGAGTGGGAGGAGCCCCGGCCCTTCTCTTGTTTTTGACACTTGCCAACCTGTCCCATGGTGGATGTCCTCAAAATGGTAGGAGGCCAAGTCTGGGCTGAGATTTTCAGAGCTGATTAAGGGATTTGGGTGCCCAGTTTTCATTGAAAATAATGGGACTTGGGCATCCCAATCTGCTAAGTCCCCTATAAAGTATTTCTGTCTCTCAAGTGTCCCTGCTGGAGGCTGTGCCCCGAGTGAGGTGGGGAGGAAGCAGTATTTCACTGCTGTTCGTATACATCAGTTGTTACTGCCTGGCTGTAACAGGCACCTGGCTATCCACCTTCTGTAATGGCGCTGGGAGTTGAGTGTTGGGGTGATAGCATGTTGCAAATTCATGTTTTCATTTTATTCCATTCCTGCTTTGTTTGTCCTGTGTGTTGGTTTCTCTCCCTAACTGGCCAAAAGTTTTTCTTTCTCCTTTTGTTTCATATGTTTAAAAAAAATGTAGTTAATTAAACTGCAAAACCTCTGGGGGTGGGAGAGTAGGGGGAGAGGGAGAGTGAGAGCCCCAACCCTGGAACAGGGCTCCTCAGCATTAAACATTTTGGGGCTTGGTTCATTGACAGTGTCTCCCTCTGTGCTAGTGCCAGTCCCTGCTCCCTTCTACTGTACAGAAAAGCTCTCTCTGTTTCAGCATGTATTCTACTGACGAGAACCTGATCCTCTCTCCTCTTCTGGGGAATGTCTGCTTCTCCAGCTCCCAGTACAGCATCTGCTTCACACTGGGCTCCTTTGCAAAGATTTATGCAGACACATTTGGTAAGATTCGGCTAAAAACCAAGCCTGCAGCAACATCTCCAGCCCCATTCGTTTCTGTGGAGCCCTTTCAAGTATTTACAGCAGCGCTGGTCTCCGCCGGCTTGTGTACGCACTTCCGTGCTGCCATGCACACTCAGAAACATGTAGGGAGCTAAGAGTGACTGTGGATATTTCTCACCCACTACTTTCTAGTTGTTGAGGAAGCAGGAATTCTGTGAGAAACATTGTTGGATAAGTATTTTTCTCCTCTAATTCTCTACCTTGTAAATACTGGAATGGTTGGAAACCCCTCTAGGGTACGTGCATCTCTAATTGAGAAAGCCATTGTCGCCGTTCTAGAGAAAGGGTCACATGTGTCACACTCTGCAGGGGCAACAAACTGGTTCAGAGCTGAAAGGATTAAGCATTTTTCAGGATTTCCATGAGGAAAGCCCTGGTCTCTGGAGCCGAGACCCAACTGCATCCAGGCTGAAGCTTGGTCCTGGGCGTCTTACCCTCTTTTTGCCCCTGGATCTCTTATGTAACTGTGTCTGTCCTGGCTATGGTTTGATGCCAGCCAGAAGCAGTCTGTCTGCTTTCAAAGAGCAGGCAGTAAAAGAATAGCCCAGTGCTTTCAGCAGTAGCCCGGTCAGCAGGAACTTGGCGAGTCCCACAGCAGGAGTGTCCCAAGGCATGCAGATGTAGTGACCTTGAGCTGTGAGAGGTGCGAGCAGCTGGCCCATCTTCCAGGGGACGTGAAAAGCAGCCTTGGTTGAGAGATGAGGGGCCGGCACACGCATGCATCCATACATCTGAAGGAATAAGCTAGAGCCCTCTCTGCATTCCGGCATCCTTTGGCACCTGGTGTGAGGTTTTCCCAGCTCTCGGGCTACGTTAGCCTGGGCCAGCTGTTGGTAAGGCATGCTGATGGACTATGCTATTAGTGGAAGAGACATGGCTTGAGTGGATGCTGTAAGCTGTCACGGATGGCTTATCACTGGTAAATTCAGCATGACTTGAAATCTAGCACTGCATTCCCACCTAGGCCTGAGCACTGGAGGCAGGGCATTCACACATGGACTTGGTACAAGGGTGGAGGGGAAGGGAGGGAGAGGGAACGGGAGGCTGAGATGTACTGTAGGCAGAAAGTAGCGGTATGAGCCTGGGCGAGAGGTGGAGCTTGTGCTGTGCCAGCTGCCCTCCAGTGCTGAGCTGAGAGGTTAAGTCCTGGAAGGCAGGGCAGCCCCTGAGCCACTTGGGGAAGCGAGTGGATCTCACAGGCCAGTGATTTTTTTTTTTGAGAGAGATTTCCAGTGTTCTTGGACGTAAATGAATAAAATCCCTTGGTCCTCACTGAGTCCCTTATGGGCAGCCTGGCCATGAACACTGCATTCCTCTCTCGCCCTTGTGTGCTTTCCCAGGGTAGGGCTCAGGCACTCGGGGAAGAACTGGTGTCAGGGAATCTAGCTCCGCAGCTGCCCGAATTTCAGCCTCCACAAATGTCGAGCCAATATCTTTAATCAGCCCTGAACTCTCGTGCGCACAGAAACAAAGAGCCTATGAGTGGAGAAACGAAGTTCATCATGTGATCACTGAGTTATGCCTTTATTCCCTTGCAGGAGATATCAATTATCAGGAGTTTGCAAAGCGGCTTTGGGGCGACATCTACTTCAACCCCAAGACGTAGGCACTGTTTTAATGATCGTTTAGTCACCGGTTTTATTGCTGTCTGGGAGCATCTCTTCCCCCCATAGAACAGCAGAGGAGTTTCAAGGGGCCAAGCTGAGCCTCCTCTCTTCTGGTTGAGAACCCACGTTGCTCTGGTGCTGCCAGTTGGAGGCACAGCCGTTGTGCTGCTCTGCGCAGGATCCTGTGGCAGCGACATGCCTGCTCCAATTCACCAGGGTTATTTAGAACGATTTGGAAAGGGATGCAGGGGGCATGTGGTTAGACTTCCTGGTTTTCTGAGTTGTGGGTACCTAACAGGGGTTCAGGTTTGAGTAGTAGGGACACTGCCAAATCCCCTAGAGTGTGCACTCTCTCAGGCTGCGTGTTTTAATTCTGTGTCTAGCACACAGCTCCCCAGGGCAAGTCAAGTCAGATTCGCTGCCCAGGAGATCGTACACGCCATGTAAGGGCCAGGAGGGGAAGGGGGAATGTGACTATCCAAGAGCTAGTGTATGCATCAGAGAGTTCTAGTGCTTTTGGGTGGCAGAGCCCTTTTTCTTCACATCTTTCCTCTTGGCTTCCCGCATAGACGAAAGTTCACTAAAAAGGCCCCGACCAGCAGTTCCCAGCGGAGCTTTGTGGAGTTTGTCCTAGAGCCCCTGTACAAGATCCTGGCTCAGGTAGGTGCTTGCTTTCTGCTTTCCTTTGATGTGAGTGCAGGGCCACCAAGTCATTGCAGTCTGTAGCATCGGGGAGTTCCAAGCTTTCCCTGAGGAGAGAACACTAGAGGGTGCTACATACAAGACTCTGCTGCCCTGTCAGGGACATTCCACCCTCACAAATGCTTGTGTCCAAGGGGCGGAGAGGTGCTGGGCAGCTCCTCTTCCTGCTCCAATTCTGCTGCTTGTTCCAAATGCAGCCCTAGATCCATGGTGCTTTCCTCAACAGGCTTTGGTTTTTGGGGTGTCCCCTAACCCCCACAGCAGGAACTACGCTGACCTGCACCCAGCTCTCTAAGTATAAAAGGCCAGCGTTACCTTCAGGGCCCCCAGTCCTATCTCATCTCCATTGCTGGCAGGGGCAGTGACCCTTTCAGTAACAGTGGTGCATGCTCTCCCACAGGTGGTTGGTGATGTGGACACCACACTCCCCCGGACTCTGGACGAGCTGGGCATCCACCTAACCAAGGAGGAGCTGAAGCTGAACATTCGACCCCTTCTCAGGCTTGTCTGCAAGAAGTTCTTTGGGGAGTTCACAGGTAGGCCCCATTTCTCCCCAACCCAGCTGTTGGGCTCATGTATCCTGTGCAGTCCCTCACCAGCACTCTGCGCAGGAAGCTGGGTGCTGCGGTGAGACCTGTACGGCTCCATTGTCAGCGCTGTTACCAGTTGCAGGCTCACCTCCCTTCTCAGCGGGTGCAAGTCAGGCTCTTTAGTTTGGTGCCTAATTACAGGTTTAGCAATTCATTTGGGATGTTTAAGGCCTTGGCCTTCGCACCCAACTCACCCGAGTGACTTGCCCTTTTGAAGGAAGTGGGACGTAGGTACCGAAAGCTCTGTCATAGCTTCCACACCATGGATGTGCCTGGCTCCAACAGGCCATGGAGTCCCGGAAAGTCATTCATTTGTGTACACGTGTCCTCACCTCTGTGTTTAGCAGGTACTCCTGAAAGGCTGCCCTGAGCCCCAGAGTCACCTCGGACTAGACTGACTGGTCCGAGGGGTTATGCACAACACGAGTTATTCATGCCCCTCCATTCTGCACTCAGGATTCTTTCTCACGATACTCTGCTCTCCTAGGCTTTGTGGACATGTGTGTGCAGCACATTCCCTCCCCGAAGGTGGGAGCAAAGACCAAAATCGAGCACAGCTACACCGGCGGCGTCGACTCGGACCTGGGGGAGGCCATGAGCGAGTGTGACCCGGATGTAAGGACCCCTCTCGTCTTATCATTAAATCTCCAAAACCTGTGCTGGGTAGCAGAGAAATCCTCCTTTCCTGGGGTCGGGAGGGCAGCCTCCTCCCAGAGGATGCGCATGTCTTGCAGCATTTCAACATCGCTCATCCGCTACTGAAGCAAATCTCTCTGCTCTGAGATGCTTCAGCAGCCTGCCAGGGCCACCCTGGAGAGGGAGAATGTGGACTGGGTTGTGGAATGTGGATTGGAGAATGGGCAGGGAAAGGCAGAGATTAGGACAGGACTTCCCAGCAGTTGGGAGCTATACTCTGGCTGGCCGGCAGCTTTGGTTTGTGGGTAGTTATTTTTCCATGAACGTTGATTCTCCTCAGGAGAATCTGACATGAAAAACGGGCTTGACCTAGCTGGAGCAGAATATCGTGCCTTTATGGTACATTTTGTTCTAAAGGAATCACTTCATCAGATGTAGCTTCCTCTGGGGTGGAGCTCAGCAGCTGTTCAACAGTGCCACCAATACTAGACCGAAGCTTAGAAGGGGACGTAGAGAACCGTAAATAGTAGGGCAAAAGTCACCTTTAAAATGCTGAGAGGGTGCCTTATCCTGATCCAGTTCTGTGTAACTACTGAACATTTACAAAGGGGTAGCTGTGTTAGTCTAGTTCAGCAAATAAAAAAAAAAAATTATTAGTCTTTAAAAGTGCCACAGGACTTTACCGGGCAGGCTGTCATGAGATGTGGGCCTGACCTGGGTTTTGTGTCTCATCTGGAAGATGGTACCTCCAGGGGCACAAGAATTCTTGCATTGGGTTTTAAGTTCAGGATTGACTTGGCAAATCAGCAGATAGTATTCTAACATGGTGCCTTCAGGTGATGGCCTGGTCCAAACTTCTCTGTTTGTAATGTCTGGTAGCACTGCTCCAGGCTTACATCTTGGTATCTGCACGAAGAAGCAGCAATCTGCCTCAGTATTCACTCAAGAAATGTACATAACTAGCCAGGACCTTTCAAGCGGGGAGGGAGTTCCAGGCAGAGAAAGAAAACTGAAGATCCAAAAAGTGTTGCTTGTGGATTTTTCAGACAGAGTTCCTGATAATCACTGATCTGTAAGTGTATGTGTGGGAAGTGACTTATTCTGATTTCTTTTTGCGGGGAAGGGTCCACTAATGTGTCACACCACGAAAATGTACAGCACGGATGATGGGGTTCAGTTCCACGCCTTCGGCAGAGTGCTGAGTGGGACCATCCATGCAGGGCAGCCCGTGAAGGTATTGGGAGAAAACTACACGTTGGAAGATGAAGAGGATTCCCAGATCTGCACTGTGGGACGTCTGTGGATCTCAGTGGCAAGGTACCATGGTGTCAGTGGAGGGGAAAGGCCTCGGCAATATGTACCGCTGTAGGGAGGAATCACCACTCATTGCTGTCTGGTTAGAGTGTTACAAATGCTGCAGTGTGTGGGAGAAAAGCTTGGGGCTTTGGGAGTGAAAGGGGGACGAACTGAGTGCGATGAAAAGTCCCAGATTGACTGGACGGGGGCTACGTTGAGTTTACCCAATTGAGCCCCAAAGTTCGTGCAGTGGGAGAAGAAAAGTGATGTTCAGAGGGGGCAAAGAGAGACAATTAGTATAACTGCGGAGCTGTTGATGTCCCCTTTTACCACCGTCTGATAGATCAGTGTTGCCCAGAGGTTTTCCCAACTGTGTGTCACCTTTGTTTGTGACCCATCGTTACAAGCGTGCACCTTCCGCCCCCCAGCACAGCTCTCGTTCTGACCAGTGCCAAGGGGAGGCTGTGCTGGTGTGCAGGCAGGTTGGACAGCGAGCGCACTGGGGTGGCTCCCATTCTGAGGGGCTGGGTGCCGCGTTGCCACTTGGCTTACGGGGTCACAACACTGCTCAGGTTTGAAGGGCTGCCAAACCCAAATGGTGCTGTGACACCCCGGGCCAGGAGATATGTATATTTGCCCAGGACTATGGCCCTGTGATGAGTTAATCAGCCCTACGCATGGTGGCCCATCCAGAACCATATTGGGCCCACTGTGTGGGAAACACCGCCATAGATTGAATGTCGGGTATGTCTGTCAGCACTGGTGGGTTGCGTGGCAAGGCTGCGGCAGCCGAGAGGGTGGGAGGAGAGGAGGGCGGCCAATCTGCTGCTCACCAGGAGCCCGGTTCCAGGGGGAAGAAGGTGCAGGCGTTTTTGTCTGAGAAGCGGGGGGTGAGAGGTTGCCATTTGATACAGGTGGATGAACAGAGGGGCCTTGGAGGCGTGGACAGCAATGTCTAGTGGGGTATTTTCCTGCTCTGTATTTCAGATACCACATAGAGGTGAACCGGGTCCCTGCTGGCAACTGGGTACTAATAGAGGGGGTGGACCAGCCCATTGTGAAGACTGCAACCATCACCGAGCCTAGAGGCAACGAGGAGGTATGTGTATGAATCAGCTTCGTTCCTAGTAGGGGAAAGTCACGGTGACAACAGATGGGGGCAGGCTGAGGGGCTGATGCATCTCTCCTACCCAGACTGTTTCTTGCTCTCATGAGCCAGGCAACCCTGCTATGGATTTCCAGCTGTACAGGTGCCTGGCCATGCCTCGCAATACAACACAAGCCACTCTGAACGCAGGGAAGGTCTGCCTTGGAGCTGCCTCCTCATAACCTGCACTTGCCCCATGGCTCTGTCCCATCGATGGCAATGGGGCATGTGTGAGGCTGACTCCAGGGGGTGATGTGGAGGTTTCACTCATCACCAGGAATTTCACCAGTTGTTCTGATTTGGTTTCAGGCTCAGATCTTCCGTCCATTGAAGTTCAACACCACGTCTGTCATCAAAATAGCAGTGGAGCCGGTCAACCCTTCGGAGCTCCCTAAAATGCTGGATGGCCTGCGGAAAGTCAACAAGAGCTACCCGTCACTCACCACCAAGGTGTGTGTCTGAGGCGAGGCTGATCAGGTGCCCTGGGCCCTGCCCTGCTCTTCGGGCCCCCTTCCTGCCGTCTTCAGCTAATACTTTACATGTTCAAAAAGCCCATTTTTTGATTTGCCATTCTCCCCCGCAAAACCCACCACTGTGAGTCTGCATGGAATGGCCAACATTGATTCTCAAAGGGCTGCTAATTCTCTAGAGCCCCTTCTGGGGAGAGGCGCTATGCCTGATGAAGATTCAGTTTTCCATAGAGTCTGTATCTTCTGCAAGAAGAGGCTGGGAAGAGCCCCCTCCCAGCCAAACAGTTCTGTAGCACATCCTACAGTGCCCCGGGCTGGGGCTGCTCTTCCATCTCCCCCTTCGCAGCAAATCAATAGCTGTCCCCACTTGCCTCCTTGATTAGACCAAGGATTCCTGCTTGTACTCTGATTATAATCCATTTCTCTGGACTTGTGGACAAGGCTGGGTCAGAAGGACTGCTGTGCTGGAGCCTCTCTTCTGGTGTTTCAGGTTGAAGAATCTGGGGAGCATGTGATCCTGGGGACCGGGGAGCTGTACCTGGACTGTGTGATGCATGACTTGCGGAAGATGTATTCAGAAATCGATATCAAGGTAAGGAAGTGGCATGAGCCTTTTCTGTCATCATTCCTACATCACCCCGCACCACCTTGGGACCGGGCTATCAACTGTTCTTACCCAGTTGCTGTCCCCATTGCTGCACTGTGTCTCTGGGCCCTTCCTCATGACTGCATGCGTACAAGGTGTAGAGAGACTGTTGTCTGGTGAGGCAGACTTCACGGTGCTATTCCTGCTTCTGCCACTGACTTGCTTGTGACCTTGAATGATCCATTTACCTTCCTTCTGAAACATTCTCATGTGCAGGTATTAACGCAAGTGGTACTCAGATACTCATGAGCACCTAACCTTTCAAAAAGCGCCCTGAAAACTTCCCCCAAAGGCTCACATGCGTACCAGCATAACCTGCACAGCCCCAGGTCCCCCACCTGCCTGAGACCACGCCACTCTACCGTGCTCCCAGCCCCTGCTGCCAGTGGCCTGGCTCCTGGGCTGGATCCGGCCGCTGGCCCCTGCTCCCACCTCCAGTCCCAGATCCTGGGCTAGTTCCTGTCTTTGGCCCCACCGGTCCCTGGCCAGGGCCAGAAGTCGTGACCAGCCTCCTTCCACCCACTGGGTCGGGGTCAGCCACTGCAGGCCCTGACCCGGGGCAGCCGCTGCCCCCCGCTGCCTACTTGAGAGGAGGGATTTAACTTCCCCTCCTCTTCTCCTGCTCTGCACCACTTGCCTCAGGTACATCCTGCAGAGCAGGAGACTTAGAAGAGCCAGCGCACCTCTTTGTACCTGCGTTGCTGACTCAGGACTCGGAGCGCTTGCTCAGACATTCTTGGCTTGTGCCCCCTGTGTTCAGCGCCAGCGATACCCCTGGAGTAAACCCTGAGGCCTGTCTGTGTTCGAGGCCGAGGAAGGTGTTTAATACCCAACCCAGTGCCGCTGTAAGAGCAACACTGAGTGACGCCCAGACGGGGGGAGAGGGGAGAAGGCTGTCCTGTCCCAGACGGAGCAGAGGGACCAGCAGTTGCCGCACACTGGGTAACTGCAGGGAAGGGGAAGTGCTGGGGGGGGGAGAGGCAGGAATTAGCACCCCCCCAGCCTCACATCCCCCCTACAGTTACAGACCCTCCCTCCTCAGGGCAGGTGGGGGTGGGGCCGGAACTCCTGCCCCCCTGGGGGGTGGCGTGAAGGGGGCACAAATGTGACATTTGATAGGCAAGTACCAAACAATTTCTGCTGGTACTCATTGGAGAGCCTGATCTGAAACCGTATGTCAACCCCTGCGCACGTGCCTCACAGGAACAGGGAGAGCTGGGATGTCTGAGATCCTCAGATGTGAGGCATTAGAGAAGGGCAACGGATTGTCTTTCCAGGGACTGCAGTGGGATGGGGAATAGCAGAGAAAGCAAATCCACCACTCTGGTGAAGCCAGGGCCCTGTGTATCCCTTGGCATAGAATCAGGCCCCAGAATCTAAGCTTCATGATTTTTAAACCAAGCTTCTGGCCCTTACAACTGCAAAGATCCCTTTGCAAACGTGCACGAGCAAAATCAGTGCAGGCGTCAGTCTGCCGAGAGCCATCACTGGCTTAGAGGGGGGAATAGCCTGGATCCTGCCATCTCCATGGTTCCTGAGCTTTGCTATTTGGTGCCTTAGCATCCAGCATTTTTGCTGCAGAAATTACTGGTCTGTCAGAGGCAGGCACCTGGCATTTGCTTCCTGCCAGGCCCTTCTGCAGCTCCTCTTGCTCTCCAGCTTTCCTCACCAGGGAGGCTTCGCTGGATTACCATGCACTGCCCGCTCCCTTGGAGCCGGGCGGCAGAGTGGGAGCTGGAGAGCAATTTGCAGCAAGAGCCAGCCAGACATGTAGGCTGGGCAGTAGAACATCTGGGGACCAAGAACTGAGATGAGTGGCCGAAGCAGACTACAACATCCCCTTTCCTCAGATATATGTGGGGGAAAAGCCATTCTGAGCCAGGCTGCCCCGCTGACACCCTAACAACCAAGGCTCATAGAGCTGGGCTGCCTGGAAAATCCAGAGAAAAAATCCATTCTTGGAAACAATCTCTGCGGCATAGTACGTCACTGAGCAGTTTCAGTCCTGGGGCCCTGTAGAGGGGGCGAGTGATTGAGGATGGGATGAGCGGGAACAAAAGGTATTTCATGCAGCTGCAGTACATTTAACATTAGGGGGAGTTTGCTGACGAATTTGGTGCTGCAGTGTGTGGGGCTCAGAGTATAACCTAGAAGCAAATCTGGATCTAGTTGCCATAAAGGGACATTGTCAAGTTGAAATCTAGTCAGTTTCATGCCCTGAGAGAGCTCTTTTCAGGAGCTGCCCCTGCCCAGAGCTCCTTGTGGCTTCACACTTCCTTGCTTTTTAAATCTCCCTTGCTTCTGTGAAGGACTCACAGTGTCCCAGACGACTCTGACTAGCTGGGAAATGGAGACGTAGATTTAACCCCCAGTGCTGCCAGTTGCATGAGGGATACTCTGAACAAAGTTCTCTTCTCTTGTCACTTTGGGTTTTGGGAATCTCGGGTTACTGGTAACAATGATTGGTTTAAAAGGTGTCAGACAGTCCCTGTGCAAATGCCAAGCGTTACTGTGAAGTCCTAGTTTAAAGAAATGACACAAACTGCTCTTGTTTTTAAAGGTTGCTGATCCAGTTGTGACCTTCTGCGAGACTGTGGTGGAAACTTCCTCCCTGAAGTGTTTTGCTGAGACACCCAATAAAAAGTACGGCTGAAAGCGCAACCCCCGGTGTGCAGGGGGGTCCCAAAACAGGCGATGAAAGGGATGGCTCCTCATTCTGCTTCACTGGACGCTAGCTTTCACTGGCTCCCCATTTACAGTCCAGGGACCCACTCTAAACTGGTGCTGTCGAGGAAAACTACCGTACCGGAGTACCTTGTGCTCATTGCATGGATGCTTCCTGCTCTTTGCATAACTCCCTGGTACCGCTCTGCTAATGCTGAGGGACAACTCCACACTGTGTTGTGCCTTCTGCTGGCATGAGCAGATGGGGCATCTCTGCAGTCTTCCCCAGGGAAAAGTCACGCGAGGTTTCCACCTTCCTCTCTTTTAACTACACTTCCCTGTCCCCAGTTAACCCATCAGAGCATTTGTTGCCTCGCTCCCCAGACACCTGGGGGTGCATTGCTGGCTCCCCAGAGCCAAGGCACCGGGAAGCCCAGGAACCCACATTTTGTGGTGCGCATTTAAGCTGCTGACTCTGAGGAGGTTTGCCACCTTCTTGTGATGGCAGTATGTGTGTTGTGCCTGTTCTTTAGAGCCCCTTGAAGAAGAAGCTGAAGTGTTTGGAAGGTGTAAATCCCCAGAGGAGAGGAATTGTCAGAGGATGTACAAAAGGGGGGCATGTAATTAGAAGGAAAGAGGGACCTGAAGAATTCAGTCTGAATAACCAGGAAAATCTCCGCAAGGAAAGATCTGTACAACTCTGAAGTGGTGTCCTCATGGGAGAGAGTGGGGCCCCCTTCCCCAGGCCTGAAGCCAGTCTCTAGTGCAGGGGGCGGGGGTTGAGGAAGGGCACATTGTCCCACATCAGCGTGACTTCTTGCATCTTCCTCTGCAGCATCTGGCACTGGCCACTGCTGGCGGTCAGGTAATGGTTAGAAGGACCTTGCATGGATCTGGTCTGGCAATTCTTGTGTTTCCAGCACTCTATAGCGGGGTGGCCAAATGTATTGACTCTCTGTACTGGGCAGAATCCACTAGCCACACCAGCCTGCCACAGGGCAGATGCTCCGAGCTCCCCACCCCCTACTGGTAGGTGGAGCATGGGGGGCGCCGCACACCATGCTTTACCCAGAAAGCCACAGCCAGCTCAGGAGTCACAGTCCGGCCACTCCTGCCCTATAGCGTACAGGAGGGTGCTGTCCTGCAGGGACTACCAAGAGGATGAATTTCTCTTGCTTCTGTGACTCTGTGAACGGGAGTTTCTTTCGCTGTGTGCTGGTTACAAGGACAGTGTTTCCCAGCATCCGGGGCTCGTGCTAATCAGATTCCACGGCGCACAGTCATCTGCAGAACAAACCGCAGACCTGTCTGCTGAGCTCCTGGCTCTGCCATTCCCACGGTAGGACTCGGTCTCCTGGTTTTCCCAGAGCTGCGGCTGAGCCAGTCCTGGATGTATAAACAGGCAGTAAGCTGAAGTATGTGCAGCTGGCTCTGTCTCCCTAGCCACGTCCTGGGCGCTGGACTTCGTGTGCTGCAGTTGTAAAGAAGACTTGTTTCCCTCAGAAAAGAGGGGAATATATGTTTCCACTGTAACATTCTCTGGGTTCCTCCCAGCTCAGCCTCTTTCACTTCAGTCTGTTGCAGCTATGGCTGCAGCTTGCTGTCTGGGAAAGCTCTGATGCCTTCTACTAGCTCATGGGCATTGTCTGTCTCCACACAGGAACAAGATCACAATGATTGCTGAGCCCCTGGAGAAGGGGCTTGCGGAGGACATTGAGAATGAGGTGGTCCAGATCACCTGGAACAGGTCTGGTTAATCTGGGGAGAACAGAAGCTTGTGTGTGCAAGAGGGTGGTAGTTGGGAAAGAACAAGAGATGAATGTAGAGCTCTGCAAGTCACCCAATGTCAGGGTAGATCCCGAGGAGGAGGAATCTAATGGGGGGTGTTGCTAAATGTGACCGTGTCAGTCCATGAGCAGCCCTGGCCAGCCCATGGGTCACTCGGAGGCGGAGAGAGAAGGAGCTGTGAGGCTGTTTTGTGCCTGCCTGGAACGGGAGCATGTTTAACCCGTGACTCAGTGACCGGCTCTCTAATATTGTCCCTGTCTTATCTCTTCCCATCAGGAAGAAGCTGGGCGAGTTCTTCCAGACCAAGTATGACTGGGATTTGCTGGCTGCCCGCTCCATCTGGGCCTTTGGGCCAGACGCCACTGGCCCCAACATTCTGGTGGACGACACGCTGCCCTCGGAGGTGAGAAAGGAAGTGAGATGAGAGGAGCGCGGTCACACTGTGATGGCGTGGGGCAGCTTTGTCCACCCAGCAGTGTTCCAAGGCAGCATGTTTTCCCCAGGCCTTGGCAGGCGGGGTCTGGAGCTGTAATTCTGTGTGCTGTCCGCCCGTTAGAACCGGGACTAACATGGGTAGTCTGACGTTCCTTAACTTGGGCCCAGCCACTTGTGCCAAAGTTAGACACCTGCTTACGTGGCCTGAATGCCAGCGTTGCTTAGCGCCCACAAAAATCAAGCCCTTTGGATTTATGGATCCTGGCGCAACATTTGAAAATGTTGGCTCTGAGCTCTTCACCTTATTGCCCCGCTCTGTGAAATGAGAGTGCCTACCTCGTAAGGGGAGGGCCCCGCTGAAGTGCAAAGCAGAGCCACTCTTCTAGAGTTCACTCTTGAGGATGCATCCCTCTCTTTCCCTGACTCGCAATGTCTCTGTTTCTGTGTAGGTGGATAAGGCCCTACTGGGCTCTGTGAAGGACAGCATCGTACAGGGGTTTCAGTGGGGCACCAGAGAAGGGCCCCTCTGTGACGAATGTAAGTACGACATCGTGGGGCAACCGCAAATAATAAAGCAAGAATAATGAATCCCCCTGTCCTTTGGCAGCCAAATTACCTGTCTATGATACGCCCCAAGCCAAATGGTCTGACCTAGGTGGGCCACTGCTGTGTTGCCCTCCAAGCAGGACTCACTGGGTGAACTCTGGCCTTTTATCCAGGATGTGGGACTGGATATCTCACAGCGCAGGAAAGGCAGAGGTATTCAATAAATACCTGTTCTGTGGTTGGGAATTCTAAAAGAGCTGGCCACAGAGAAGGCTAAGGGGTGGCTTGGTCTACCAGTACCTACATGGGGAACAGAACTTGGAAGAGTCCATTATTAGTCTAGCAGACAAAGGTGGAACAAGATGCAATGGTAGAAGCTGCCATGAGACAGATTTACTCTAGAAATAAGGCAAATTTTAAACATCTGACGAAGGCTGTGGTGGATTCCTTACTGCATTCTTTTAAATCCAGACCGGATGTTTTCCTTTCTACAATGTCTGCTCTAGTTTAACCAGGAATTAACTCAGGGAAGTTGTGGAGCCTGTGCTATACCAGAAGTCAGACTAGATTGGGGTGAGCAAACTACCAGGAGCCTTTCATCAGCTGGGCGTGGCCAGAGCACAGCAGCCACTCCCCACTCCTGGCCCTGCCCTTCTCCCATCATGCAGCTCCGTCCTCTGGTGCCCTGGGCGATCTGTGCAGCTGCCTCCCCCAGAACCCAGTGGCGCCCTGCATGGCGGCTGCTCCTCCCCCCGCCCTTGCCCCTTTGCCCAGCAGCACCCTGGCCAGAGTGTAAGGGCTGCTCCCCTTCCCTTCCAGCCCCACCCCTACCCCTGCCCCTCTCCTGCCTGCTTAGATGTAGATGTGGCTCTCAGGCCAAAAAGTTTGCTCATCCCTGGCGCAGATGATCACAGTGGATCTGGTCTTACATCCATGGGGATCTCCTGTGATAGCCGAGGTGTTTGCACAGATCTTTGTTCATGTGTGCATGTGCTGTGTGTGTGAGGCAGGCCAGCTATGTGTGGTTGTGCTGCTGTTTGTGGAAGGTTGGCAGGTTACCTTCCGTTCCTAACGGCCCTTCTCCAGCCAAGGAGTCGTTCACCCTGCTCTCTCCCATCCCACCAGTGATTCGCAATGTGAAGTTTAAGATCCTGGATGCAGTGATTGCTCAGGAGCCGCTTCATCGGGGTGGAGGGCAGATCATCCCAACAGCAAGGAGGGTTGTGTACTCTGCCTTCCTCATGGTAAGGCTGCGCAGGTCACAGTGCGGGCATCTAACTGCTTCCCTCAATGTCAGAGCTGATGTGGAGCAGTGGGGTTTGTGGGCTTGGTGGGAAGGACCAAGGAAGTGCATGGGGCTGTACAAGACACTAGTAAATTCCTGCCCTGGGAAGTTGGTGGCCTAAATCAACTCATTCATCAGTCAATCGTCCCAGCTTGATGGGAGGGAGGCAGGTGGGCACGGTGATACAATTGTCATTGCTGTGCTACAGACTGGAAACCCAGTCTGCTGGGAACCCGTGAGAATTGGCTCCATCTCCAGGGCTAGCCACGTTTGGCCGGGTGAGGTGGCATGGGGACAGCCTAGATTCTTTGAGCCAAGATGAGGGAAGTCCCTTTGCAGATTTGCTCTGGGATGTTTGGAAACAGGACAAAGCCTGCAGCAGTTCTCCAAGACTCTGGTTATCTGGTGCAAGGCGTCCAGATGGGCTGGCGCACAGCCAGTGGGGTCAAGTTCACTCATGCAGCCTGGATGTCTTGGTCCTTCCCAGCTCCCAGTGCTACCCATGTCCGGCTCCCGGTCCTGTGCTGCGGCAGCATCTGGGGCCTGGGCTCAGGGTGTGTCTGGAAGCTTATTTCCCCTTCTTCTCCCAGGCCACCCCTCGGCTGATGGAGCCGTACTACTTTGTGGAGGTCCAGGCCCCTGCTGACTGTGTGTCTGCAGTGTACACTGTGCTGGCCAGGCGGAGGTAAGCTGGGGAGACAATGGCTCTTTGGGGTGGACCCATGTGTGTTTGCGATGTTCCCTAGGCATTACAGGCCAGGTGAGGAAATCAGACCAGGCGAGAGCCCTGCAGTATGTGCCATCATTGCATGCCCGTGAAAAGGGGCCTGCTTGAAGCCTGTCCTCACAGAATTGCCACGGCTATGCAGAGCGGGGTCTCAGGGAGCCACACATCCGCCTTACAGGGCACTAGAGCTCACACTCGGTCCTTTGAGTTATCTGGCCTTCTGCAGAGCTGCCAGTGAAGGGTGGGCGTCCAGGGGGACATTTGAATGGATGAGGTCATAAAGGCAGATGTGAAAAGATGGATTCTTTGTGACTCTTTGACAGAGGTCATGTGACTCAGGATGCTCCAATCCCAGGCTCCCCACTGTACACCATCAAAGCCTTCATCCCAGCCATTGACTCATTTGGGTTTGAGACTGACTTGAGGACTCACACTCAGGGACAAGCTTTCTCTCTCTCCGTCTTTCATCACTGGCAGGTGAGTTTCTCCACTGACCACAGTCATCTGGGGGTGCGTTTTCCTGCTCAGCCATGCTGGTTGCTCATGTTCAAGGCCTGTGCCCCACCAGCATGGGGAGGGCCAGCCTTGCTGGGAAGAGAATGAACAATTGCTGGCCTTCCTGTTTGTATGTTAGCTGTGCATTTTCTGCCACCAGTCAGCTGGCCTGTCCCAGGCCTCACGCCAGGAGGATCCATGGTGCAACTTCCCCCGGGCTGAGCTGGTCTGGATGGGATTCCTTTCACCACTGCATACTGGGCACCAAGGGGTGATATAGGAAGCTGCCTCAATGGCACTTTAAGGAGTAAATTCCTTTCATGGTTGCCATGGAAGGGCTTGGGGCCTGGGCTCCGAATCTGACCCCCACACTCCTGGCCTGTGGGATTCCACACTTCGCAGTTCAGAAACTGACTCCCTAGTCTGCCTGGCAACAGGCGGCCTGTTCGTACTTTCTAAAGCTGGGGCTGGTGCTTTGGAAGGAACACACACTTCCTGTGTTCTGCAAACACATCTTCCCCACTGGCTGTCTGCGGGCAACAGGCTTGGCCCACAGAGGCTGCGGGGGGAAATCCCCAGCTCCAGGCTGTCTTGTTGCCAGATCTGTGCCAGGCTGGTGTTCATGGGCCATGAGCGTGGCTAGTGATGCTGTGGAAGGTTACATTGCCCGGCCCCACGTGACCAGCTATTAGCAGCAGTGACTGCCCAGTCGCCAGAACTCAGGTTTTCTGGGGTTTTGCACAGTTTTCACTAGTCAGGGATTCCTTGTGAATGGCTCCCAGGATCCTTTGGTGTCTCGTCTCTCCATGCTGACTCCCTGGCCTGTTTCAGATTGTGCCTGGAGACCCCTTGGACAAGAGCATCGTCATCCGGCCCCTGGAGCCCCAGCCAGCTCCGCACCTGGCCAGGGAGTTCATGATCAAGACCAGGCGCAGGAAGGTAAGGCCTGCCACACTTTCCCCATCCACGCCATTCACAAGGCCCAGTGTGTCCTCGCAGCACAGCTGTGCTGGGGACTCTGTGCTGCCCGGTGCAACTGCTGATGGTTCTCCCGTCCCCTCGCACTGCTGCTGGGATGGGCGAATGCGCTGATAGCCCTGGAGCTGTCTGCACCGTGTCTTGGGCGGGGTCTTTGCAAGGTCATGGCCAGCTTCATGGTTAATCCAGCCAGAGCCAGCAGGTGCAGCGAAGGGTGCAGGGTGTTGACACAGGGCCCTGCATCCAAGCAGGTGAAAGCGATGGAGGTGGGCGGCTGCTGCCAGCACTTGGGTCCTAGGCCAGCAGTCTCCTCCAACATTAAATATTCTTCAGCCAGCCAGTGAATGGAAGGGCGGGTCCCTGGGAAGTCCTGGCGCTGAGGAGCCAGGGAAGCTTGCAGTGACCCTCCATGCCAGTATGCTGGGTTCACGCTTGCCTGCACTGGTTGTCTGCGCACCAGGGCTCGGCTCCCTGAGCGTTGCTGCCTCTCACTACTGCTTCTCCTTCCGCAGGGCTTGAGCGAGGACGTTAGTATCAGCAAGTTCTTCGACGACCCCATGTTGCTGGAACTGGCCAAGCAGGATGTTGTTCTGAATTACCCCATGTGAACCATGTGTGCCGTCCCAACTCTGTCCCCCCGGATTGTCGTCCTGTAGAACATCTCCCCCACAGTCCAGCTGTGCGGCTACTGGCCGGATGGTGAACTTCTGCTCTGGCCTCAGACGTAGCTTACTTGGGAGCTGATTGGCTCTGTGTGCTCACTGCTTCCCTGGGCCAGGGGCCGGCAGCTGGGCTAATTTGGCTCCACGTCCCTCGCAGCCTATCGCTTCCAGTGCTGAGCACAAGTGAATTTTGTAGCAGCACGTGGCAGTTTCCGGCCCAAAGGGATTAATCCACACACATGTTCCCAGGACAGCAGAGCTAGCTGGACTAGACATTCAGGTTCCCAGGGACAAACTTCATTGGTGGGGAGGAGAAAATGTGTGTGTGTGGGGGGGGGGGGGGGGGTAACCTGCTCGTGCCTCTGATAAAACTGGGAGCTGCCACTGAGCTCCTGCAGCCAGTGACATGCACTGCACTTCCAGGGGTGAGGCAGGGCACAGCCTCTCCTGGGGTGGCTGCAGAGGGCGAAATTCTCTGTCTGGGGAGGACAGTTAGTGATCTCCAGGCAGGGAAGGAGGCAAGAGTCAGGGCCTGCTGCCAGACTGGATTTATATTTCTATTTTGTACGAGTTTATTTCTGACCCTTGTAATGATTGAATAAAACTCTTCTACCTGGAGCGTGTCTGTCCTGAGCGGGGACCCAGGAACTAGGTTGTCAGTGCAGAACCAAAGATTGGCTGCATACCGTGAGCTGTCCCCATCCTCTAGCTCTTCTGCCTCTCCGGCAGGGCCATGGCTGCTGGGTACAGCAGTTTTCAGGACAGCCACCATGTGCACTAATATGAATCAGCCCCAGCTTATTGCATGGCAGGACCAGGGCTCCCATCTCAGCCAAGGGACATCCTGGAGCCCCTGGGTCGGGGTACGGGGTCGCGAACGTGCTGCCTGAGCTTTACCTGTTGGTAGCTTTGGCCTTACTGGCTCATACCTGGGCACCCACAGCAAAGAGCAATATTCCCGTCTCCTGCCTGCACAGCACTTCTTTCAGCTCCCATCTCCAGCTCCGTGTCCAGCCAGCCCCTCCTGCTCCTGGGCCAGTGGCAGCATGAAATGGGGGAAGGGACTGGTGCAGCGTACAGTTGTCGCAGGAATTGCCCCATCTGCCCAGTCTTGGGAGAGGCCAGGAACTGGATGGCCCTGCCCCTTCCTAGGCTGTCCTGTCCCTGTTCTGTGCATACTCTGGCCCTTGCCGGGTTGGGGTTCAGGGAGTGAACAGCTCAGAGAGGAAGGAACTGGCTCAGAGACTACCCCAGGCTCAGCTGGGAGTAGAGCTCTAGGCCTCAGCCTTCGCCACAGGAGCCCACTTCCTCGATACAGCTTGTCACCATTCACCATGCTGTCAGGCAGGCATTGGCCTCTGCCCCCCCCCTTTCCTTGCTGGGAATAGAACCCAGGAGTCCTGACCCCCAGCACTCTGCTCTTCCCTGGACAGCACTGCCTGCCTTATGGTGCAGCTCAGAAAATGTTCCAGGTATTGTGCCGACCTTCCGGTTCCCTGAATTGTAACTTTAGAAACCACAAAAGTAGGATTTGTTACACACACAACAGCCACCCCTGGGACCGCTGGCTGCAGGGCCTCGGGTTTCTGCAAGGGGAAGTTTACTGGGCCAAGGGCCCTGACATGGCCCTAAGGTGCTCTATGTCCACTTTGTCTGCTGAAGTGCAGAAGCAGCAACACAGCTTCCTCTTGTCTATTTCTGGGCTCGCTCTGCAGCCAGTTTCAGTACGTGATCTTGGTACAGAGTGTAGGTTGCACCTGCAAGAGAGACAATGACATTGGTGCAGCCCCTACAGGGAAATGTACCAGGGCAACAGGTAGAGCCATGTAAATCCATGGATAGCTGCATCCCCAGCTGTGCATATTCGCAGACCATTTTTTGCAGTTTGTGGATCAGATGGTCATGTTCCAAAGGGGTAGCCGTGTTAGTCTATGGTCATGGGCTGACTTCAGGACGTCCACCATGTCTGGGGCAAGACTGGAGCAGCTGCCAGCCAGGGGTGCTGCTGGAACAGCTGTTCAGCTACAGCTGCGATGGGGGGGGCAGGGAATGGCTGGCCCCAAATAGCTGATCAGCAGTGCAACTCTGCAGATACAAGGGTGGGTTGTGGGTGGGATGGAAGTTTCTCACAGATGCTGATCAGGTGCGGATCAGATATTTGTAGCCAGGCAGAATCAAGCAATGGGCCCCAAAGGGACGGGAACAAAGGCAACAGGCATCTGCCAGGTAAATAATCTACAATCACTTCACCCACTACTGCAAAGCAGCCAGCTTGGGGCAGGATGCAGCAGCTGTTTCGATGCAGTGGCTGGCTGAAATGCTCCTGTTCAGGAGGGCAAGCACAACAGTCCCTGCTGGCCCCAAATCAAATAGCCCAGGTCTCCAGTAAGGGGCTTGCTGTGCGAACACCCACGTGACTAGTGACTTATGCAGAATCGCCACAGCTGGCCTCACTGGCGTGCAACGAGTAAGCAGCAGGAGAGTTTTTGTCAGTGCCCGAGGCCTGAGTTGATGTCCTCGGCCTGCTGAAAGCTGCTAACTGGGCTTTCCCAGGGGCCCCACTGAGACCCCTCTGTGTGCCACGCCACTTCACTTGCTCAGCAATTCTCTCTAAGTGCTGACATTTCTGGCTCCCAACCCCTCCACAGTGTGGCAGAGCGGGTTTGTGTTGTCTCCGTGCCGGCCTGTGCCCTGAGAGGAGAAGGAAGGAAAGCAGGTTTCTCCACCAGGATGGAGGAAGGGGAGGCTGCTCGTAGCCCCATGAAATTAGCAGGCATGAGGTTGGTGCAAAATGCTGCACCCCATGTACACCCTTGTGTACATGTCATTTGTGTATCATTCATGCTCTTCTTTACAGTGTAACTGTCTCTGGCCTAATGCAATGTATGTCCTGTCTGGTGTTTTTGAATGCTTGTGACATACTGAACATTACTGCTATGGTAGCACGTTTCCTGCAATATCATACACATGTACAGCTATGAAGCTCTGCCAGGTCACGTCCCCAACACAGAGTTGTTTCCACGCCCAGCAGAGGCGTGCAAACAGGAACAATGGACTGGCTTAAGCACCTTGACTCCAGAGGGAAAGATCACGCCCATTGCCTATGGATGATCACCTGACCCCAGGGCTGTCGAGGAAACTTGTTAAAAGAAAGAGGCACCCTGGTCTAGGGCTTCTTCCTTGAATCTTGCTCCCTATCAACATCAAGGACTGGCACCTACCCACAGGGGGACAGGGAGGAGTCTGGCTATACATCCTCACAGCCAACCTGTTGGTAAACTGAAACAGACTGGACCAAGGAGCTAAGCTTACAATAAGGGTTTTCTTTATTTAATTGTAACAGATTCCTTGACTTATTGTTCATCTTTGGATCTGTAAAACAAACAAGGAATCCTGTCTAAAGACTAACAAATTTATTTGTTGCATGAGCTTTCATGGGTGAATCCCACTTCATCAGCCACTAGAAATTTCTAGCCATTGTTAGCGTCTGACGAAGTGGGATTCAACCACCAAAGCGTGTGCCATAAATACAATTGTTAGACTTTAAAAGTGCCACAGGACTCCTTGTTTGTTTTGCTGAACTAGGCTAACGGCTCCCCCTCTGGGACTTTGGATCTGTATTAGTCTGACTTAGCACTTAAAAATCTTACTGTAGTCAATAAACTTGTTTGTTTTTTCTGAAGCAGTGCACATGGATTTAGTGAGAAAGCTGGTGCACATCAATGTCTTTGATAAACTGACAGACAAGTGTAAATGAGTTTGTAGTAGGCAGAACTGCAGCCTGCAGGACGTAGTTCCCTGGGCTGTATCTGGGACTGGGGTGTTTACTGGGGATCTATCCCATGAGGGGCTAGTGCGACTGCTCCTCCATGCGCAGGGTGCTGGATATGAGCTGACCCAGGAGTGGGAGTTCACACAGCAAAACAGGATAAGTGGGGGGGGCCTGAAGTGGAGAACTGGGGTTGCACAGCTGCACACCAGTCTAGATTGCAGGAAGGGAACGTCACACTTGGGAAGTGAGGTGCAATAGGTGACGTCCAGCAGCAGCTGGAACATCTTTCTGGTCTCTGTGGGCAGGGACCGTGGGCTTCAGAGCCCAGTTCTGTGTGGGACAAAGGAGTCCCTGCGAGCTGGCACCGATGTCAAATAACCCATCTGAGCAAGTGACCTGCTCTGCTTCCCCACCTGACGCAGTGTCACCATGGCCCAGGAGAGCAGCCGATGCCAGCGCCCTGCCTAGCAGCTCAGTTCCCTACCGTGGCGGGGGTCTCATTGCCCAGTGCAGCATGGCCCCATCTGTGTGCCCGGCTTGCCTAGGTGTACAAACCCAGCACAATGGCACCAACGGGGCAGGCTTGAGCAGCCATTGGGGTGTGGATCAGGTGCATGGACACCTTCATCCTCCCCGCGGCCTTCAGTCTGTGCAGGCCATAGGCTGTTACTACCGCAAAGCCCCCAGCGTCTGGAGGAGCAGACCACAGCGGCTGGGTCACGGGAAGCTTTCCGGTGTGCACAGCACGTGATCAGGCTGAAGCCTGGCACAAGCCGCTGGACACACAGTACAAGGGGCAGAGGCAGGGCCAGGCAGGGCAGGGGCTAGAAATGCCCCCGGGGGGGCAGATCTGACCTGCCACAGTCCTGCAATTCCAGTCCTGCCACCACATCCATCCTCAGACTTCCCCAGCTCAGCTTGTGGGCCAGCCCCTGGCTGGGGTCCAAGGCGTACCGGCCTCCCAGCAGCCTCCACTCACCGATAGGCAGGAACGGGGCCACACACGCCATCTGCCAGAGTTTGGTGGTGACGGTGCCTATGCGCTCAGGCACTCACTGGCTTTTGTCTGTAGCTGTCCTGCCCCTGCAGTCCCACAGGCCCCATGAGCTGCCTGTCCAAGCCCCAGCAGACAGCAAGTCCCCTACCACAGTACTCCCTTGCCCCTCCGCAGCACTGTACTCAGCGTCTGCCTGGTACCCCCAGCCACGGCTCTGCATTATCACAGCTTCCTCCTCCTGGCCCCTGGTGCTGGGATCCTGCCCTGCCCCTGGTGCCAACCCATGGTAAAATTGTCAATAACAATACAGACAAAGAAGTGTTCAATAAATATTTCTGTTCTGTAACTGGGAAAAAAACAGCTGAGGTAGGCAGGTGATATATATGATGGTGAAAACTTTCTGTTCCAATAGTAACTGAGGAGGCAGTTAAACGGCAATTACTATAGGTGGTGATTTTTGAATCAGCAGGTTCAGAGAACTAGCAACCAAGAGTTTTAAAAGAGCTGGCTGAGGAGCTCTCTGGAACATTAAAGATGATGTCCCAGAACCTGTGGAGCCCTGGAGAAGGTCCAGGGGACTGAAAGGAAGCTAATAGTGTGCCAATGTTTAAGAAGGGTAGATGTGGGCAGTTACAGGCCTGTCAGCCTGAAATCAATCCTGGGCAAAATAATGGAACAGCTGATACACACTTCTGTTACTTTTGCTGCAATTGAAGTTTGACTGACAAAAGTATAATATAACCAGACTTCTCTAAGGCGTTTGACTTGATACTGCACAATATTTGACTAAAAACTAGACTCACAGATGGCCCTGGCACACTTTAAATGGCTTACAAGCTGGCTAACTGGAACCAGAACTAGGGACTCTTCATCAAGAAAGTGTGTTTCCAGCAGGGCCCTGCGGGGAGTGGTTCTTGGCCCTGCACTATTTAACATTTGGAGGAGTGGCCTAGACACACCTCCAAATTCATCTGCAGGAAGCTCTGCAGCTGGTAGAGAGCTGGGCAGTGGGATGTGCTGAAGAGACAGGTCACTAAGGGGACAGGTTTATCTGACTTGCTCTGGGAACAATACCTTTGAATGGAGCCAAGTTGGGAGGCTTTGTGGTGAGGTGCAGCCCTTTGAACTCCTTCTGAAGACACAGATAAGCTCCCTTGTGGGGCCCGAAGTCTCAGAAGAGGCACAAGGCCTGAGCTTGGCCCCTCAGTGCCCAGCCATCACTCACTGTCTTGGCCAAGCCCTGGGATTGCACGGGGGCCCTCCTGGCTCTCTGTGGCTGGAGGTCCCAAGC
The DNA here is from genome assembly GCA_007922175.1 of Pelusios castaneus. Lineage (NCBI taxonomy): Eukaryota > Metazoa > Chordata > Testudines > Pelomedusidae > Pelusios > Pelusios castaneus. The sequence continues at coordinate 6,766,164 of ML685863.1, read as the reverse complement.
CAGGTTGTGAGTCCAGGGCTGGTACAAACCATCTCGTCTGGGGTTTGGGCCCTGCGGTCAATGGGTTCAGCTGCCCTCGGGGCATTGTGAGAAGCTAGGCTGAGAACCAGTCCCTGCCCTCTCAGGACACATTCGAACAAAATCCCATGCAGAAGCCCCCAGCAATCCCCTGGTGGAGAGGGTTCTGTCTTGGTTGGTCGCTGAGGCCAGATGCTCTCCCTGCTATTCCGCCTCATTTTCCTATCTCAGTTTTGTTCTGCCAGCCTCACAGGATGTGCCAAGTTTATTCCCCAGCTGGCCCCTCTGGTTCATGCCTGCCGCCTGTCCTGCCAGCACAACAATGTGCTAAGCTGCCAGTGACCCCTGCCCAAGGCTGAGGGAGATGTTACGAAAGGTGTGACGGGATGGACAGAGATGCACGGGTGCATTGTCTTAGCAGCAAACACTCACCTGGGATGCTAAGGACCTGGTATGCCGGAGCCTGACAGGAGTTGTGCTCGGGTCCCCTCCTCTCCTTTCTGATCAGGACTCTGCCATGGTGGAGTCTGCCCCAGTCTGCCCCGGGTCTCCACACCCCAGTGCGGCCAGGCCCAAATCCAGCCTCAGAGGGTCCAACCCTGCTGTGCCTGGAACTCCCCTGCGGGATCCCGTGATGGCTTCTCACAGGACTTTGGACTCTGGACTCCTCTTGGCCCAGCCAGGCAGGATGAAAGTGATTTGGGAGGGGGCTGCCACCCTGTGCTGTCCCCATACCTGTATAGTCCCAGGGGTCTCCTCCATCAGACCCCGAAGGGTTCAGCACTCCTGTGAGTGCCTCCTTTGTGGAGTCCCAGAGAATTTCTCCATGCCCCCAAAAGGCCACTCTGCAGTCAGCGCAATTACCAGACAGTGCTGAAATCAGTAGGGTTCATTAGTTCTTAGGGTCACAGCGTAGAAAGACTTTGCTAGCAGACTAATTAGAAGGTACAGTGGGGACTACCTCAGGAGGCCCCTTCTCAGGGCTTCCTCCCCGATGGCGCCTCATGGAGGACTGGCCTCTTTACCTCAGTCACCTCCAGACACATGCTTTTGCCCCTCCCAGTCCTTTGTCTCCTTCCTGGGCTAGGTGACCACTCCCCTGATCTTCCCTTGCCCCAACCTGTTACAACTGGTTGGGGCCAAGGCAGAGGGTCCTGGCCAGATCTGCATATGTGTGGCTGGGGAAGGCCCATCCATCCTCTAGCGGTTTCTGCAATGCTCACACACACGGATCCCACCACCGAGATACATGAGTAATGCATGTGGGGAAACTGAGGCGCAAGCACAGCACTCAGAGAAAATCCCAAAAGTATCTCCATTCCTTCACAGCCAGCTGCTGCTTGCCAGTTGCATGATTTGTCCCAGTCACTGATAAGGCAGCTGGGAGTGGGAGCGGAGGGGAGGACAGCCCTGCGTGTAGCTTCCCGATAATACTGCAGTGCAGCACTAAGGACGCAGCTCTGGGCTCGGCTAATCTGTCCGTGCGTTTCCCAGGGGCTGTACCTACAGCCCCCTTAGGGCTTGTAATACACTCATTGCTTATGGAGCACGCAGCCATCTTGCCAAATCCACCCCCGAGAGGTGGAGAGATTCCCAGCAGCTAAGAGGGGGACAGGAAGCTATGGGGCAGAGGGTCTGGTCTAAAACGTCAGCAGGTCCTAAGCAATTCTCCAGCGTGGGCAAGATCCGGCAGCTCCCTGGTGCTTTCCTGGGGATGTTGACGTGCCCTGCAAAGGCGTGTCTGTGTCCTAGTCCCATTTTAACTGGGGAAACTGAGGCCCACGGAGGGGAATTTGACTCGCTGAAGGTCACCCAATAGGCTAGAGCCAGGAAGAAACCCCAGGTCTCCTGAATCCCAGGTCTGTGCTCCACTCACTGGGCCACCTCATTGTAGTTCTCCTCCGGCCCCTAGCACTTTTCTGAGCACCGTCACCGCGGTATCTGGCCCATAGTAAAGTGCTGTAAGCTGTTTGTTTTGCTGAAGTAGACTAACATGGCTATCCCTTTGGAACTGGTCACACTGAAGCCGGCCTCTGATATGCTTTGGCTAGAGGAAGTACAAACAGATCGTATATTTGTACATGCTTTAGGAAAGGTAATAGGTGCCAGCCTCTGTCAAGCCACTTTCACTCATTTTGTTATCTAACATTCTGATATCGAGAGGTATGGTGCTAACTCTCCCATAGAGCAGTTAGTCCTCTGATACTTTGACTTTATTTTAGTAAAGTGAAGGGAGAAAAGAAAAAGAATCCTGTATTTGAGTATTTTATATCCCTGAACCAGTGTAGCACCATGTACCTTCCCATTACTGATTTAACAGGGGGGTTTCGCCTTCCCCTGTAGTACTGGGAATGGCTCACTTGCTGGTGGATTCTCTGTATCTTAAAGTTTTTAAATCATGATTTGAGGACTTTAATGACTTAGTTATTGGTTAGAGGCTTATTACAGGAGTGGGTGGCTGAGGGTCTGTGGCCTGCATTGTGTAGGAGGTCAGACTAGATGATCATACAGGTCCCTTCTGACCTTAGAGTCTATGAGCTGGGAGAGAGATTCCAGTAGATGCGACATTCCCATTCCCATTGTTGCTGTTCCGCCCCTTCCCCTCCTCCCCCCTGGGTGGGGACAAGATAGAGGGATGTTTACAGAGACTCGGGTCAGGGGGCCTGGCTGGTTCCCTCCCTCACTTACGGGAGTGTAAGTGGAAAATGCTGACCCCTCCTTAGATCAGAGGGCTGGGAGCCCAGGCCCCCAGTCCCCGTAAATTCCCAAGGGCAAAAGGGAGTGAGACAAACATCCATTTCCCAGGCAGCCTGCGTGAGCTCTCACATGCTCCCAGTGTGCATCAGCGGGGTCATGAACAAGAGCAGCAGGGCCCCCTTGGCTGCTTCCGCTCACTGCAAGCCGCAGCAGCCATGCCGCCCTTTGTTCTCAGCACGTCTGTTCTGAGCAGGGCTGGGGGCAGGAACCCACCAGGGCAACCCCTGCAGCCTGCCCCAGGCAACGCCCCACGCACACATTCACACACACTCTGCCGCTTTCGCACTCTTTCCTGGCACCAACTCCCGGCTGCTTCCTGCCCCCTGAGGGCTCCTGGGATGAGGGAAGGACCCTGCCCATGTGCCAACTGGCAGCACAGGGCTGGATGCCCTGTCCCAGGCTACTGACCAACCTCTCTAGCTGTACCCCTTGAAATAACAATCCAAGGGGGGTCCCGCTCTTTGCAGCCAGAGAGGGGTGAACCCTAGAGCCTGCCCAGCAGAGAAGGGGGGCCTGGTAAAATGTGAGTTCACCCACCTGGCTCTGCTGTGGGGTCTGGTCCCGCGGGAAGCAGGCAGAAAACAGGGAAGGGCCAGCATGCTCCAGGATAAGGAGTCTGGCTGCAGTTCCCCCGATCCGTCAGCTGCGTGAGCAGGGGCCAGTTTGGGACTCTCTAAGCATGATATTGGTCCGGGGTGGTTTGGAGCTATTCACCTGGCTTCCTTCTAGCACCGGACAGGCCGTCGGAGACCCAGCTGAGGAATTCCGGCTGTCACTCCACAGTGAGCTGCTCACTGAGGTTTCATTAATAGCAAATCATGCTGGCCTGGCAGCCCCTGATTCTCCACAGAGCAGGAAAGTGCAGGCAGCAACCGACCAAGTGTCCCCCCCCCCCCTTTTCCCCCCCCCCCCCCCCCCGGCCACCCTGCTGATGTGCCACAGCCTGGAGGACCCTGTCTGGGGTGGAGGGGAGTTAGGGTCTCAGACTCCCCACCATGGCTGTGCACAAGGGGACCAGTGAGTGCCCCTTGTGAAGGTGGATTCCTGGGTATGCAGCCTCGTGTCCCCGGGGAATTAGACTGAGTCCCCATGCAGGGGAGGGCAAGCTCCCAAGTAACCCCGGCTTTGCCCATGTAGCCTGTCTGGCTGGGACGGGGCAGGAGAGTATCTGGGCCAGCGAGGGGAACAGCAGCATGGGGAGCTAGGCATGTTTCACTTCATTAGGCTAATTGGCTTTCCTGCATCCAGGAGTGTGCACAGCTTTCCTGGGGGTCGTGTCATTTCCTTTGGAGCATGGCAAGCCAGTCTGGCGAGCGCGTGAGTGTCCTCCGTCGAACAGCTGGCACTGCCCTGGGAAAGCAGCAGGACGGAGCCGGCGCTTTTGTGTGCAGGCTCAGCCGGGCTCTGTGTGGCAAGCGGCTTTTGTTTGCAAGCTGAGCAGGCCACTCCAGAATGATTGGCAGCAGCTTGCAGCTGTGGAAATGCAGGCGTTCCTTCAGGGGCTGTGCACGGCGCATCATCGCCCTGCAGCCCCCCACTCAGACACAGGCCTATGGCCATGGAGGAGAGCCTGGGTGCAGCATGTGCTGGGATCCACACCGACCGAGATACATTGTCATCGTTTACTGGGAGCTGAAAGAAGAATGGGCCCCGCCCCACCAAACCCACCCAACATGGGAGAACATGCGCATCTTTCTCTCTGCTCAGAGAGGGGGAAACAAGGCACTGACTCACTTGTCCATGCTTACACAGGCAGCAGCAGTACAATCGATCCCAGCTAGCCCAAGCCCCAGGTTGGACCCCTAACCACTCAGCTGGCCACCTTCCGCTTGTGGCCCTTGCGAGCAATAACACACTTTGTACAGCGCCACTCACTTGTCCTATTCTGCAAATGGAGAGTGGCCGAGCTGCCTGTTCTGCCCAGTCTGTGGCTATAGGGTGCTAGCCACATGGAGTATGACACAGGTATCTGATAAAAAGATACAGCTTAGGTCACCTGCCCACCAAACTTTCTCCCCAGGGGCTCCATCTCCCTCCTGAGCCCCTGAGCGGTTTTAGACCTGCTCCAACACTCCCCTGGCCAGCTGGCCAAGGTGCAGTCTGGGGCCAGGAGCTGCTGGCCAGTACAACTGGCAGGTTGATGTGCAGTTTCTGGAACCAGAGTAGAAGGGGGAGCCTTACTGATGGGAGGGGAGATGGCCCCTTCTCCCCCTGCCTCCCGTATGGCCATTTTTTTACTTGGTCTAGGCAGAGACTGATCGGCCCCCTTAAAGAGTCTCCCTTTGGGCACCAGAATTGCTAGCCACTCCTGAAAATCTCAGCTTTGTGTCTCTGTGCACTCCGATGCTGTGTGAGCATGTAGAGAGAGAAACCCCTGATGCAGGAGCTGCCAGCTTAGCAGAGAGCTTGGGACTCCTCTTACCAGTGGAGAAGCAGGCCGGGACTGGCACTGGAACGCCTCATCTGTTGAGTCTGGATGGATCCTTCCAGGAAGCTGCAAGTCAGAGCAAATGCGGACCTCCTTGCTTAATTCCAAGGGCTCCTCTCTCAGAAAAAGGGCCCAGCTGGTGGGTTCCTGCAGCAGCCTGATGTATCTGCTGGTGACAGCTGCAGTGGGCTGGATCCCTCAAACATGAGGCTCAGGGAGGACAGTGCGTGGGGGAGACATATAATAACAACAAAACAACTTGTCTTCAGGTTGAGAATCTCAAAGCATTACACATCTGAGAATGAATTAAACCTCACAGCCCCCCAGGGGAAGAGCAATACAACAACCGACATTTTACAGATGGGGAAACTGACGCACAGAATGCAGCAGAAACCCAGGAAGACAGTCCTAGGCCTGTGTTTTATCCTCACTCCAGGCAGGAGGAACAGGGTGAAAGGCTTAACAGGGTTAGCACTGAGACTGCCATTTGCAAAGGGGCCGATGGGAGCTGGACATCTAGAGCCCATGGACTGTCCATGGGAGTTGGTGTCTGAGGCCCAAAGGTACCTAACTCCCCTTGGGGATCCACGCCTGACTCCGCCAGGCCCAGGTAAAGATCTGAACTATGCAGGCTGGGTCTCATCTGAGGGAGTGAATGACAGCAGCTTTAACGAGCCTTTGACCTCTGCAAATGTTTGTGTGTCCAAATCCAGGGCACCTGTGACAGTCCAGGTCCCTGAGTGCCTGTCCGCTTCCTTGGCAATGGGAGCCAGGCTGGGACGGCTGGGATGATTTACTTCATGTTGAAGGATGCTGGGAGTTCACACCTGGCTTCAGACTCTCTGCTTTGTTCCCAGAGATGCTTGGAGCTGGTGCTCAGCCAGGCAGTGGGATGTAAAGGGAGGAGAGCGGCTTTGGAAGTTAACTGAGTGTCAGGAAGCCTTAACATTAGCTGCCAAATCTGGTTAGGATATGGCCTCCTGGGCATCAGGGAAAGGGAGCAGAGGGCAAACCCTAGGACGCAGAGCCATTGTTAGACTCGAAGAAATCTAAACTGCTGACATGTCACTAACAGGGTCCAATGAGCATTTGTGTCATCCGGCACAATGGCTGCATTCATTATTGCTAATAAACCATCTTGGAGCGGAGAGATGCTATGAATAAAAAGAGGAGGCACGGAAACTTGAAAGCCCTCCAGCTTCCCTAAAGTGATCCCGACAAGGCGCTAATGAGGGGACGGGATGCTGAAGTTAACAGGAGTGGAGTGTTGAGACCTCCCAAAGCTGAGCGGGAATTCACCTTGAACACGGAGCCCATGTCCTTGGTGCAAGTTAGGTCTGGTGGAATTATGCAAGATTCTTTGCTAATCCTGCGGTGGCCCCTGAAGATCCAGCATTGCAAACGTCTGATGGGGCACTGGCTGCCCACTGTTTTGACTCTCACCTCTGAGTGGAGTCCATGGGACCTGGGGGGGTGAAAAGGAATGGCTGTTATTGGCTAGCCGCCTCCTGCTTTAAAAAGGTCCAGCCAGCAAACAGAAAGCAGATGTGATACCAAGTGACGTGTGACACACCGTAAGCAGTCAAGAATTTGGTGCTTGACACTGTCCATCAAATGGCTACAGATAATGGAGATGCCTGCAAAACTCAGGAGGGATTCGTGAGCTCAAAGAAAATAGCCGCATCTCAGCAAAGAGCTCAGCCATTGCGAGCAGAATTCTGCGAGTGCAGAACTGCTGGTAAGTACCTGGGTGACCTCCAGAACCAGGGCTCTGCTCAGAGTTTATCCAAGTGGAGTTTTAAGGATTGAGAACCCCAGCCGCCTGCCCAACTTTCCCTCTTGTGCACATAAGAACTTGCTGAGGACACAATGATTTCTAGGTTGGTCTCATTGTCACAATAGATGGGACCATTCCATCTCTTGGGCTGAATGCCTATAAATCCTGATCCAGGCAGTTTCAACCACTTTCTCCAGTATTGGGCCCAATAATTTGTTTGGATAATGCATCTTCCCAAAAGCCTCCAGCCTGGATTTGAAGGCTTCCCTTTTTCCAACTGTTAGTCACTCTCCCTGTTTGAAAAAGCCGCCGTTCCCAGCACCTGACCAGTGCTCTGCTAAAGAATGGTCAACTGGAAGATGAAAGTTGCCATTTTTCCCCACATGAAGGTCAAGTGCCCAAGTTCACCGTGTGCATCAGTGGCAGAGACCAACTCTCCTGACCTACACTCCTACTGATGGCTCTCCGCTCTGCCCAAGGCAGGCAGAATGCTGTGGGGGCCAGGATCTGGGCTGAGACAGCACCACACCCCATCTGGCCTGTGTTATCATGGCAGCTCTTCCCATAGCAGCAGTAGGGGTATAGGGTGCTGGTCCTTCAATCAAACATGCCCAACGCACGTGTTCCTTCCCCAGTGGTCAGGGTGATGAACTCCAGGGATGCCATGCCCTATGCTGGGAAGCAAACAGCCATGGGTCAGAGTTTGGTGGGAGGGCAGGGGTGAAGCAAAATAGGGTAGCACTTGACCAGCATTCATAGAGAAGCTGTGGTGAGTGCACATAGTGATGTGTGAGCAGCTGTGAGGTGGATGGAGACAAAGGGAGAGACCAGGCTGTAAGCCTGGGTAGGGATGGGCAAATGTTCTACTCCAGTCCCTTTCCAGGCCAGGGCTGTGGCCTGGGGCCACACGGCAAAGCAGAAGGCCGCTTTCATGGCAAAGGAAGGTTCATATTCACCCATCTGGGGACGGGAGCAGGTCTTTCTATGACCCACCTGTCAAATGGAGACAATGCAAGGGCGGGAGCCTTCACAGCCATGCTACCAAGGGCCTTACAGATTCCTAACTGGAGGGTGCTCTGGGAATGCAGATATTGTGAGCGAGTTCTGCACTGGCTGGGTCCGTGTGTGGCATACAAGGGGTGGCTCATTCTGGAGAGGAAGGGTCTGGCCAGGGTGTAACCCAGAGAGGAAACAGGAGAGGAGAGGCTTCCTGTCCATGGACAGGGACAGTGTTTTGGTGTCAACACGACCAGGGGAGCTACTGGCTCTTACCCTCCACCACCAGCAATAAACGTAGGCTTTGTTGTTCCTGAGTTCATGCCTGTGTTCTACGCATAGGACTCTGCCCATGTCTCCCAATGCACAAGGCCATGAGGTTTCCCAGGCTCTGGTTATGAGGAACTAGGGCAGCTGTCCCAGGAACCTCAGCCTATGTCTACACTTAAAAAACTAAGTCGACTCTGTTAAGTCAACATAACAAGGTGGATTTAAGTCAACATAAAGTCGACCTTGTTAAGTCAACTTACAGAGTCTACACTAGACTGAAGTCAATGGAGAGCCGCGGCTCCCAGCCCCCGGGGACTCCTGGGGACAAGGGACCCATGGCTCCCTGGTTGAAGGGAGCCGGGGCTCCCTTCTCCCTGGGACCCTGAGGCTTCCCGGCAAGAAGGGAGCCGTGGCTCCCCTGTCCCAGGGAGCCACAGCTCCCTTGTCCCCAGCCCTAGGTTGACTTCGGGAACTAAGTCAACCTAGAGCGTCCACACTGGTTTTAGGTCGACTTAACAAATCGACTTAGCTATTAAGTTGACCTAAACGGCGGTAGTTATTAAGTCTACTTAAGGAATCCCTTAAGTCAGCTTAATGAAAGCCTGGTGTGGACAGGGACTAAGTTAGGTTGACTTAAGCCTCCTTAAGTCGACCTAACTTGCAAGTGTAGACATAGCTTCAGAGCTTTCACCTTCCAGTAGAGGCTCTGGGGTGGAGAATTAGAGCGTCTACAATGCAGGAGAAGGCTCTTTGCCCATTAGTGGGAGCCTAGTGCACTGTCCTGCCTTCCACTCAAGCAAGGCTTCTTCCAGGACCCCACATGATGTACCTTCCCCTCAGGGCATGGCTGGAGCATTGCACTGCTGTGGGAAGGGGTGCCTGGGACGTTGCTCAAGGGCCCCACCCATAAGACAAGGGCTGAGGGGCGCCAGACCTTGAGCACACATTGCTCTTGATCAGAGCTTCCTTGTGGCCTCCATGGACATCTTTCCCAGGAACACAGCAAGGTCCTGGCATCCCTGCCATTTCTCTCAGCAATGCTGCTCAAGACCCTGTAGCTACAACTTCTCAGCCTCTGTCAGTTTCTCACTGTCAGCCAGTGATCCACAAAAGCAAGAGATGCAGGTAGCAGCTGGGTGGGATGGGGCCTTGAAGAGAGCTGGTGGCATGCTGGGGATTTTCTCTCTACCGGAGGGCAGGGCTGGGGCAGGGGGATGGCTGTCACCTCCAGGAAGAAAGGAGAGTCTGGTGCGGTAGGGCCCTCACACGTCTCTTCCACCCTCCCCTCTCTGTGCTCAGCTCTGCAGCAGGTAACAGCTGGAGCGTGGAAATCGTGGCAGGGAAGCCCCCCAGTTGGAGTGTGTGACTGGTTTGACACCCCCCTGCCAGTGATGCGAGCAGCAGAGAAGACACAGATGCAAAGGATTATGAGGTAGAGACACCAGTGGGTCCTGACATGAGGCCGCTGTTTGAGGAAGCCGAGCCATGGGCACTGAATTCTAGGCCACCTCTCCAGCAGCAGCCGCACCCGGTATTGCCCAGGTCCCCTCCCAAATCCTGCCTGCCAGCCACCCCCCACACACAGCAATTGACTTGATTTCTTTTTGGTTTTGTTTTATTTAACAATTGGCTCGCCAGGCCACGCCGCTAGCTGGGAGTGTTCACGGGTGACCCTGAGTCGGCAGCCTTTCCGGAGCAATGGAAGCAGCTCTGATGGCAGCCTGGAGCTGTCAGCGCAATCTGTGGAGCTGTACTATATATAGACATCTTGGAAATCACAGCAGACAGAGTAAAAAAAAAGAAAAAAAAAAGAAACTGCTGTTTCAGTCTCTGTAGCCAGCATTGCGCTTTTCCCAGTCGCTAGCCTCCAGTGGGGCTATTCTCACCTGCCAGTGGGAGGCTGATGGCATTCTTAAGGGAGGGGAGTGTGTCTAGAAGCAGGGAAGCCAGAACTCAAGTTACAGTCACAGATCTGGAGTATTAGGGGCGCTGTGATCTGGTTACCGAAGGCCGGGAGCTCAGGATTCTGGGCTTCTGGTGCTGAGGAATAGGGAATGGTCTAGCCTAGAGGTTACAGGTCTCAGGCCACCTAGGTTCTACTGCTCATTCTGGTGAGTACCTGGGAAACTTGTTTTATTACTTAGATCAGAGGACGCGTGTTAGCATAACTGTTTCTGTTGCACAATTTTGGGAAAGCCAGATAACATAGTCACATCACATGGTGGTGATGAAAACCTTTCCATGCCAGTAGTAATTCAGGAAGATGTTAAACAGCAGCTACTAAAGCTGGACATTTTTAAATCAAGAAGTTAGGATAACTTGCAACAAAGAATTTCAAAAGAGCTGGCTTAGGAGCTTTCTGAATCATTAATGCTGGTTTTCTGTAAGTCTTGGAATCCAGGAGAAGGTCTAAAGGACTGGAAGAAAGCTAATGTAACAATATATGAAAAAAATAAATGGTACAAGCCAAGTTATTATAGGCCTGTCAGCCTAACGTTTACCCAAAGCAAAATAATAAAAAGCTTATACGGTCTTCAATTAATAAAGAATTACACAAGAGTAATATAATTAATGACAACCAGTCTGAATTACTGGGAAATAGATCCTGTCAAAATAACGATGTCTTTTTGGTGATATTATGGGTTTGATTGAAAAAGTAATAGTACTAATGTAATAGACTTCTGTAAGGCATTTGACTTGGTACTGCACAGCACCAAAGAAACCGGAACAATACAAAATCAACATGGAACACATAAAACGGATTAAAACCTAGATAACTAATAAGTCTCAAATTGTAATTGTAAACAGTGAATCCTCATTGATCAGATGTGTTCCTACTGGGGTCTCACAGAGATCGGTTCTTGGCCATAAACTAACATTTTTATCAATGATCTGGAAAAAAATATAAAATCATCACTGAGAAAATATGCAGATGACACTGCCTATCTCACGATCCATTTGCAGTAAACTTTATGTCAACCACTCTGTCAAGAATAGGATTGTCATGTTTACAGAGTAGATCTATGTCCCTTACGATGAACCACATCTAGCAATACTCTGACTAGACCATGACTCAGTCCTGGCCAGCCATTTCAAGCATAGGAAAATGTTGAAGCTAAGTCCTGCACTTAGGACAGAAAAATTACATGCACTGCTACAGGCTGGGGACCAATCAGCTAAGTAGCAGCACTGTAGAAAAGGACCTGGGGGTTATGGTGAATGGGAAGCTGGTTATGAGCCAACAGTGTGCTCTTGTTGCCAAAAAGGCCAATGGCATATTGGGCTGCATCAGTAGGAGCGTTGCCAGCAGATCGAGGGATGTGATTATTCCCCTCTATTCGGCACTGGTGAGGCCACATCTGGAATACTGTGTCCAGTTTTGGGCTCCCCACTACAGAAAGGATGTGGACAAATTAGAAAGAGTCCAGCAGAGGGCAACGAAAATGATTAGGGGGCTGGGGCACATGACTTATGAGGAGAGTCTGAAGGAACTAGGCTTATTCTCTATGTCTACACTTACTAAAGTTAGTTTGAATTAGTTAATTTGAACTAACTAATTCGAACTAATTTTAGTTAGTTCAAATTAACTTAATTCAAACTAGCAAAATTTAGTTTGAACTAAGTAAGTGCCATTCATGGCACTTGCTTAGTTCGAATTAGCGAATTGCATTGAGTTCAATGGGCCAGTTAGTTCGAACTAAGCAATTAGTTCGAACTAACATGGCCACATTGGTTAATTCGAACTAACTAGTTCGAATTAACCCTTAGTTCAAATAGCATATTCAAATTTATTAGTTCGAATTAAGGAAGCCCTTAATTCGAACTAATGAAAGTCTAGTGTAGCCATGGCTTAAGTTAGTTCGAATTAAGCTTCCTTAATTCGAACTAACTTACCAGTGTAGACATAGCCATTTAGTCTACAGAAGAGAAAACTGAGGGGGGATTTGATAGCAACCTTCAACTACTTGAAGGGGTGCTCCAAAGAGGAGGGAGCTAGGCTGTTCTCAGTGGTAGCAGAGGACAGAACAAGGAGCAGTGGTTTCAAGTTACAGCTGGGGAGGTCGAGGTTGGATATTAGGAAAAGCTTTCTCACTAGGAGAGTGGTGAAGCATTGGAATGGGTTACCTAGGGAGGTTGCAAATTATATATATGTGCCTTAATAGGACAAACCCAGCTCATCATTCCATGAACAAAGGACTGCCCTGGATATCCATAGGGGTTCCTCTCAAGTGAGTCACCTCCTGCTCCTGGAGTAGCTTGGAATCATGGGGAAGTGACGTTCATTGACTCAGGCCATGGGTGAAACCAGGGCTTTTTTGAGCTAGTATGAACCAGTACAGCGTACTAGCACCTATTTTTCCTTGGCCAGCCCCACTAACCAGCTGGGGGCCAGGGTCAGCAGGGAAAAGGAGCAGGTTTCTTTTCCCCTGCTGACCCCAGCTCCCAGTTGGCTAGAAGCACTCACTCATTTGGCTAGCAGCCACTTGCATGCTGAAGGCCGTGCACAAACAGTCCAGGAGTTGGCATTCTCATGGTAGAGCAGGGTCAGATGGGCTCCAGGAGTGGGGGATTGGGGTGACAAAGTGGTTACCAGTACAGATTGCAACAGGAGGACATCACAATGGGGTCCGCAAATGGATTAATAGATGTTAAGGTCAGAAGGGATCAATTAGATCATCTATTCTGACTTTCTGCACAATGCAGGCAATCAAATCATCATGAGCAGGCTGAGTCCAGACTCCAATTAAAGGGGCCAGCAACCCCATGAGATAGACACACACCCTCTGCTTGTTTCCCACCAAGCTTCTGTCTCACCCCTCCAACCTGTGTTTTTTCCTGTTCTCTTTCTTCCTTATCCCAGGCCCATTCTGCCTGCATATCCAGTCCTATTGTCCACTCCTTGAACTTCTCATTCCAGTCCCAGTCTCTTTGCCCAGCCATTGCCAGTCCCTCTGGCTCTTCATGATCTGTATCTGTCCCCAGCCTCCAGTCACACACCCCACACCACATCTCTCACAGCCCCTGTTCCCAGGCCCAGTCTTCCCCTAGCAATCAGTCCCAGTTTCTCTCTCCTCCCAGCTTGCCTCCAGTCTCAGTTGCCACACCTTTTCCTCAGTCTCCTTCTCCCCCCACACCAAGATAACAGCTCTTGTTTCCTTTGCATTCAAATCAAGCAACCTCCTCCTCCCCACTCTGTGGGCCTGTGAAGGAACAGGAGAGAAGGGGAGTTTCTGAGAAGGTAGGAGAAAGAACATCCACGCTCCCATTCAAGAGCCCAGCCCTGGACCTGGCACTGCCTGGAGCTGCAATTGTAGGGAGAGCCCAGAAACCCAGGCTGGGCTCTGCCCAATGTGGATGGAGAACTTTGAGGAACTTAGCTCTTAAAATCTAAGAAGTCTGCAGAGCATGTGCTAAGTGTGATTTTTCAGAGGCTGATAACTTGGTGAAATCTGGGCAGATTTTCGAAGGGCTAGCAAAAACTCAGCCCTGATCCTCAGACCAAATGACAAAGCTCATGCTCCAGAGCATGTAGGAAAAAGAAAGGTTGCCTCTTTGCCAAAATATTTTAACATGCAATGTCCTTTTCTCTACTTTTATTCTTGGAAACAAACCTTTTTTGACTGTAATTTTCCAAAAACATTCAGCCTGAGCTAGACACCTGACATGGAAATTTCCAGCCCAAACTGTTAAAGTGTGGCAATGTCATAAGCAACTGAAAAAAGGGATTTCAAATGGTGTCAACATTAATAATAGGTGGTGCTATCAGCTCCACCCATCGTAATTATTCTTACTTTACAGATGGGAAAATGGAGGCACTATCTAGGGAAATATGGCTTATATCAAATTATTGAAAAGGTTAATGGTGACAGTTACTCAGCACAATTAATATTAACAATAAGAGGGAAGGAATGCAAGCCAAAATAGGGAAAGAACAGGTTAAAGAATATTTAGGTAAGCTAGATATATTCAAGTTGGCAGGGCTTGATGAAATTCATGCTAGGGTACTTAAGGAAAAAGCTGAAGAAGTCACGGAACCATTAGCAATGATCTTCAAGGAATCATGAAGGACAGGCAAGGCCCCAGAGTACTGAAGAAGGAAAAACACATACTTGTATTTAAAAGAGGGAACAAAGAAGACCTGGGAATTACTGAGCAGCCAGCCTAACTTCAATACCTGGAAAAAATACTGGAACAAATTATTAAGCAATCAGTTTGTCAGCACCTAGAGAATTAAAGGATCATAAGGAATATTTGACATGGATTTGTCAAAAACAAATCATACCCCACTGTCCTAATTTCCTTCTTTGCCAGAGTTACTGGCCTAGTGGATAGACAGGAAAAAGTAGATATCATTTATCTTGATTTTAGTAAAGCGTTTGATACAGTCCCATGTGACGTTCTTACAAGCAAACCAGAAATGCGTGGTCTAGAAGAAATCACTATAAGGTCCGTGTGTGGTTCCCCTCTGCAATATGGACTGGTGAATCGCTGTGTCACCTCAATCCCTCAATCTTGGTGCCTGTCTTACCTTGCATGGCTCTGGGAACTCCATTCCTGGGCAGCTCATTCACAGCCTATAGCATATAAGTTGCTCCCAACCCAATGAGTAAATGCCTCTACCCAGCCTCTCATGGGACTGTGCAATGGTATGACCCAGTCAATATCCCCAGTCCCAGATACAGCCCAAAGAATGGCCATCTTACAGTGTTCAGTGCTCTCCACTGAACACTGAAAGCTCATATGTTCATCAGGCTATCAAAAAAATTGATATGCAGCAGTCTTGTTACTTCCAGTGGAGTCTCGGACACACCTTAAACCAAATGCACTGCTTTAGATAAAACAAACACATTTATTAAGTACAGAATGATTTAAATCATTATAAGTTAGAGGGAAACCAGTCAGATTTGATCAAGGTGAAACAAATGGCAAAACTTCCTCTAAACTAAGTGTAACACTTTCAACAACCTCACAAACTTAGAATAATAGAATCATACAAACTGGAAAGGACCACAAGAAGTCATTGAGTCCAGTCCCTTGCACTCATGGCAGAACCAGCATCTTAAACCATTCCTAAGTGTCAGGTAAGGCTAAGGCTTAAGATGTCCAAAACTTAGGCCTCAGAAAAAAAAAGAGTCAAAAAGCATAAAAACGGGAAAGACCACAACCATTAATTAGGCAATAAAACTGACATGTACAAAAGTGCAAAACAAGATGCAGCTAGCTGACCACAGAAAAAGAGGAAGATCAAAAGATCCTTGGCCACGCAGGCAGGAGCTGGACCCTATGAATTAGCAAAAAACCATGTCATTAAGCAATAAAGGGAGGCCAAAAGGGGAGGGGGCTTTGGAGTTTGTTCCAGTGAGTAACTGGGACAGAGCTCTGGGAGCTTGATCGCCCCCCATGAGCACTCCCCAACCGGCTCTCCGTAGGACGCAGACGACCAGCGGTAAAGCACCGAAGCCTGGCCAGCTGAGGGAAGGTCGGACCAGCAATCCGACATCAATTTCAGCAAAGGAAAGGTAATCAAAGTAGGGGGTCAGGGTAGCGCCTGGCTCTTAAGCAAAGCAACACAAAGGTTTAAGGTTTTTCCCAGCTTTATGCTGAGACTCTTAGGTAATGAACAATAGCAGCACCAACCTTGGGTTTGGGGTTGATGTAGGAATTGGGGTAGCTATAGGATTTGCTTTGGGTATAATTGTGTTAGTATTTCTGCTTGTGTGTTTTTTGTTTATAAGTAATAAGGAGATAAAAGAAAAATTGTGATGGATATTGTGCGCATGGAAACAATAACCAGTGACCAGGTCTGAGACTAGACTGTGTATAGCTGCCCCAAGGCCTGCCAAGGCTTTGAAAGCAAGGGTGCACTGGATCCCCTTCTTGTGTGAGTGCATAAACGGGTGCCCTCTGTGCTTGGCATCTGTGCTGCTATAACTCTGCTGCTGCGGGGAGGAAAGTGTGAATGGGGGATAACCGTTGACCAGGTCTGGGACTTATCCTGTGTGCCGCAAGGGTGCACAGGTGAACCTCGTGACCCAACAAGTGTGAATGAGATCCCTATACAATAGTACAAAGGATCCTGTGTGATTGTGTCTTACACATGGGCTTGTGTTCTTGATTGCTCTGGTTTGAGTGTATTGGGCTCTGTTATACTCTTTATGTTATGTATTTAAAGCTATAATTTATAATAAACCCTGAATCTGTATTCATGTAATAAGTGGTATTGTAGTTTAGAGTGCTGGTGGATATATTGGGTGTTTATTGTATTATTAATCACTGATTAATCTGGCAATCTGTGTAAACCTGTATTCAGTAATCATAAATAAATGTCACATGCATAGTGTGTAAACAAAAATTCATTGCTAGTGGTGGTCTTTGCTTAGGGGCCTCGGGAGCTTCCCAGCATCCGCATTTAAAGGACTGGGTATTTGTTTGGGCACCCTTTCCCCTTAAGGGGTTAAATCTTAACACTAAGAAGTTTGTCTAAGCTGCTTTTAAAAATTTCCAATGATGGAGATTCCACAATCTCCCTAGACAATTTATTCCAGTGGTTAATCACCCTGACAGTTAAGAATTTTTTCCTCATGTCCAACCTAAATCTCCCTTGCTGTAATTTAAGCCCATGTTTCTTGTCCTATCTCAAGCAGTTAAGGAGAAGCACTCCTGGCCTGCCCCACTGCCTTCGGGAAGCGCGTCCGTGGGGGGGGGGCCATGGCACGGGCCCTGCACTGCCCTGCTGGGAGTGGGACAGCGTGGGGCCCACCTAACCGGGGGACCCAGGGCAATTGTCCCGTTCGCCTCTTCCAGGGACGGCCCTGAGTACTGTTATACAAGCCACTAGTGAGACCCCATCTGGAATACTGTGCGTAGTTCTGGTGTCCCATGTTTAAGAAAGATTAATTTAAACTGAAGTAATTGCAGAGAAGGCCTGCTAGGATGATCCAAGGAATGGAAAATATGCCTTATGAGAAGAGACTCAAAGAGCTTGGCTTGCTTAGCCTAACCAAAAGAAGGCTATGGGGTGATATGATTGTTTTCTATAAATACATCAGATGAATAAATACCAGGGAGAGAGAGGAATTACTTAAAGTCAGTGCCAATATGAACACTAGAACAAATGGATATAAACTGGCTATCAGGACGTTTAGACTTAAAATTAGATGAAGGTTTCTAACCATCAGGGGAATGAAAGTCTGGAACAGCCTTCTAAGGGGAGCAGTGGGAGCAAAAATCCTAGCTGCTTCAAGATTGAGCTTAAAAATGTATGGAGGGGATGGTATAAAGGGACAACCTAACTTGGAAATTAACTGGTCTTTGACTACTAGCAATAAATATGCTCAATGGCCTGTGATGGGCTGTTAGGATGGGGTGGGTTCTGAATTACTACAGGGATTTTTTTTTGCCATGTGTCTAGCTGGTGAGTCTTGTCCACATGCTCAGGGTTTAGCTGATTGCTATATTTGGGGTTAGGAGGGGATTTTCCCCCAGAGCAGATTGGCATAGGCGCTGTGGGCTTTTCACCTTCTTTTGCAGCACGGCTCACTTGCTGTTGGATTCTCAGTACCTTGAAGTCTTTAAACCATTATCTGAGGACTTATTCAGTCATAGGTTAGGGGCTTATGGCAGTTGTGAATGTGTGAAATTCTGTGACCTGTTATGCAGGAGCTCAGACTAGATGAGCATAATTGTCCCTTCTAATAAAGTCTATGGCTATGTCTACACTGGCAAATTAGTTTGAATTAAGGAAGATTAATTCGAACTAACTTAAGCCTTGGCCACACTAGGCTTTCATTAGTTTGAATTAAGGGCTTCCTTAATTTGAACTAATAAATTCGATTATACTTTTCAAACTAACAGTTAATTCAAACTAGTTAGTTTCGAATTAACCCAGTGTGGCCATGTTAGTTCGAACTAAGTGCTTAGTTTGAACTAACTGGCACATTGACCTTAATGCAATTGACTAATTCAAACTAAAGAAGGGCTGTGCCTGGCACTTGCTTAGTTCAAACTAGCATTCTAGTGGGGCCATGCTAGTTCGAATTAAGTTAATTTGAACTAAAATTAGTTTGAATTAGTTAGTTTGAATTAACTAATTCAAACTAACTTTAGTATGTGTAGACATAGCCTATGAGTAGTCATTGACGGTTCACTAACAAACTGGGAGGATGTACATAGTGGGCTCTCAGGTCAGTCCTGGCTCCACTATTATTAAATATTTTCATTAATTACTTGAATAATAGAGTGGAGAATACATTTATAAAATTTGCACGTGACACCAATTTGCAGCGGTTGCACACATTTTGGAGGGCAGGGATAGAATTCACAACAACTTTGACATATTGGAGGATTGGCCTGAAATAAAGCAGATGAAAGGTACTGACAAATTGGAGGGAGTTCAAAGAACAACTCAAATGATCAGTGAATTGGAGGGAATGATTTAGAACAATGGTTTTCAATCTGTGGTCCATAGACCCATGGGGCTGGGGTCTGCAGAGAATGTCATAGATGTCCAAAGGGGTCTGCCTTCCCCTCCACTTACAATATTGTAGGGGTCCAAAAATGAGAAAAGGTGGACAACCACTGATTTAGAAGATTGCAAGAGTTAAATATGTGTAGCTTGGTTGACAATAACCAAGGGGATGTGTAAAATTCCAAAGTGGTAGCCGTGTTAGTCTATTGTAGAAAGACAACAGAGTCCTGTGGCACTTTTAAAGACTAACAGATTTATTAATCGCATGAGCTTTCGTGGGAGAAAATCCCACTTCGTCAGAAGGGGATGTGACAAGTTTCTCCGCATTTAGGAAAGATGCACTTGACCTCCTTCAAGGCTGGGGAATATCTCTATTGTGGCATGCAACTGATGGGGGTGTGCATCCCACTAATTTAAATGGGATGGCATTCACAGGGAGACACCACCTTGGAAGTGTAACTTGCGAGGTTCACCTGGTAAGAACGTGCAAGGGGCAGGAGCGCCTGACAGCTCAGGTAGGGCCTACCGCGTGCAACGAATGACACCACGTGCTGCCACACATGCAACAGCTTCGCGCGCGTGCAGCCGCCCTGCGCTGGGCAACTACCGCGGCGCGTGCGCAGCTCCAAGCCGCTGAGCAACCGATCCCCAGCCACAGGAGCGCGCGCTGCGCCGCGCTGAGCACGCAGGGAATCTCCTGCGTGCCGCCGACCGGCTCCTGCACATCGAAGGGGCGGGGAGGGAGGCGATCTGCGCATGCGCCCCGCTCTCCTCCCCAGGTGGGGGCGGCCCCGGAGGCTCGGAGCGCGCTGGTTCTGGTGGGCTGAGAGGGGCGATGTGGGGCAGTGGGAGGTTCCCGCGCCCTCCTCCGGACCCGGACCCGCTAGAGATCCCGCCCGCACAGTGCCCTGCAGCCGCGGGGCGCGCTGGCCGAGTGAGTGAGCGGGCGGGCGGGCTCTGGGGGGCACGGGTTGGGGCGGGCTAGTAGGGGGCACTGGGGCTGGTGTGG
>ML685863.1:6707519-6739583 GCA_007922175.1 Pelusios castaneus | reverse complement strand
AGAAGGAAGGAAGAAAAAAGGAAAGAGAAGGAAGGAAGAAAAAAGGAAAGAGAAGGAAGAAAGAAGGAAGGAAGGAAG
The DNA here is from genome assembly GCA_007922175.1 of Pelusios castaneus. NCBI lineage: Eukaryota > Metazoa > Chordata > Testudines > Pelomedusidae > Pelusios > Pelusios castaneus. The sequence goes on along the minus strand of ML685863.1, from coordinate 6,739,505 downwards.
AAAAAAGAAAGGGAAGGAGGGAAGAGAAAGAAAGAGAAGGAAACAAGAAAGAAAGAGCTGCATGCAAACCCCAGCCTGGAGCCCCCATGGGAACCCTCCTCACACCCCCAGGTACCCCTCCTGAGCCCTGACCTGGCCCCAGGCACGCTCCGCTTACCTGGCCCACCGTACTTCCTCGCTGCTGCAGGCTGGGGCTCTGCCTGCTGAGCGGTGCGGCCGCACGGCACGGCTCCAGTCCTGCTCCCAGACGGCGGTTGGCTTCTCCCCATCGACTGCCCAGCAGCTGCAGAGGCCGCTGGGAGGGACAGGGGGCGTGGCGTGGGTGGCCCAGAAGTACTGCAGATGGCGCCAAGCTCAGCTCGGAAGCAGCAGGAGGACCCCAGGTGGGAGGCAGGCAGCTGCAGCCCGGCTGCCGGCTCCCAGCTGGCGGCACGCGGGCCACTTGCGAAGCTGGCCAGGGGTTGGGAACCCTGAATTCCCGCACCTGTCGCGGGCCGCAGCAGCCTGTGGGCCGTGTGTTTGAGACCCCTAATCTAGTCTGACCTCCTGCACAGTGCAGGCCACAAAACCTCACCTACCCATTCCTGCAATAAGCCTCTAACCTATGACTGAGTTATTAAAGTCCTCAAATCATGATTTAAAGACTTTAAGATACAGATAATCAATCAGCATGTGAGCCATTCCCCATGTTACAGAGGAGGGCAAAAACCCCCCAGAGCACTAGCCAATCTACCCTGGCAGAAAATTCCTTCCCAACCCCAAATTCTGATCTGATCTGATTTGGCCAGCACTTAAAATTCCGTGCTCCCTGACTGCACAGTGTGTGTCTGCTAAGGCTGAAGTTGAATAATAGGTCTTGATTTCCTTGTAATCGTACTAAGCAGTAATTCAGTTCCATGTTGTACTTCAAGTAAAGCATGTATAACAAGCAAAAACTTCATTTAGTGAGTTTGTTGTATCAGGATGAACCTGACTCATCCAAAATCACGGAAGTATGGAAATAAGAAATTAAAGAAATGTCTTGCCTCCCATGAGCTGCTGGTAGCATGCTCCGTCCATAAAGCATTCACTTTTCCTCTCCTAAAAGCAATATGTACCCCCAGCTTCATCCAGCTTGCACTTTACTGCCAAACTTTAGCAGTGACTTCATATGCCTTTGTATCAGTGAATCAATGCGGTAGTTGGGAAGTTAATATGCTTTATGGTTTTGGAGGCTTTCTGGTAGGTTTCTTGGCCTTACTTAATAGTAAGGGTAGTGAAATACAAGGAAATATAAATAGCAGTTAGTGCAGGCAAGGTTTGAACTCACAGAATCTAGGCCCTCAGCTCTATGCCTTTCCTCCAGCTACAGGAGATGGTGCATGACAGGATTTCTTTCTTCCCCTTCTAAATACAACTGATCATCCTGTAGTGTATTTCTTTCCTGTTATTTTTAAAAGTGAAAAATCGTTCAACAGACAAATGGAGCCAGTGCAAAACTGCTTTTGTAGTAATTAGCACCAAAGGAGCAATATATGAGGCAAAGCTTAGGATTTCAGGTTTATTATAAAAGCGGTCCAAAAAAGACCAGACACTCAGTAAAAATTTTAGAAAGTGGTCATTTTGAAATGCTTATTCTCCTAGTCTCCACCCATTTTTTATCAAACACCATAACAATTCAAATATTACTAAATGTTTGTATTCCACGTCTTCTGTCATTTTTTATTCTTTTTAGAAAATAAAGGGATTTAAGCTTCTCTTAAACTGAAATGTGCCAGCATCCACTCTACAGTTCTCCACCAACCTGTTCCAGTTTAATGGAGTCGCTTTTCCCGCAACAAAGCAAGTAGTGCAACTGATTCAGTGGAGCCGAAGCTTCAGTTAATCCTGGAGTTTAGTAGCATTTACAAGGAAACTGATGCATCAGGCCAATATCTTTTGCAGAATGAATAGATGACTCTGCTGTCCATCTTGCTGTTTTGCTGATCTCCTTCTCACGTTCCATTAAATTATTTGCACCTATGCTATATGTTGAAATGAATACCCATGGCTAAATCCATGTGGTGCTGGTATGTGTGCTGCATACAGTGTGGTTTAGAAAACTTCGTTGCTGGCTTGGTAGTCGTATTTTACCTTTAAGCACAGATGTCCCCTCCCTACACACGCTGCTCAAAAAATCACTTTTTTATACCTAAATAAGTTTTAGTCTTTAAAAGTGCCACCAGACTCCTTGTTTGTTTTGCTGAGCGAGACTAACACGGCTCCCCCTTTGGAACTTTGCTATACAGTCAATCTGCAGCAGATGAAGCAGTAGCGAAGAAAGCCATTCTGTTCAGCTTGCTGGTGGCTGATCAGGGTCAAGTGCTTGCTGGCAAAGGAGCCTTGGAGTCCTATGCTGTGTGGTAGAGGGATACGAAGTTTTCCTCTCCTGCAAAGCCTAGGTCAGTGGAGATTTTAAATGCTGGGCAGTCTGTTAAATCCAGCCTGTCTGCTCAGCTGCAAAGTTCGCCACTAACATTGGCAGGTGAATTGCACCTTTTTAGTACCTGATTGATTGCCTGTCTATGTGAGGGCTGGATCAGGCTGAGCTGGCACTCGCGTGTCAAAGCAATGAGTGTGGTATAAATGATAGAACTCTTGTGCTTCATGACTGGGAGGATTTGAGATCTATAACTCTTGGAGATTCAGTGCTGCCCTGCACAGAGATGATGATCTACTGTGCTCAGCAGAGCAATCACAAGGCCTCTGCTTGGGGAACAATAGCTTGAATTTGGCAGTTTTTCCCATTATAGCCCTTCGTTTATGGGAAGGTGATTGAGAACAGTGGTTGATTTTTCTCCACACACCATTTCTGTCAGTCTGGCTGCGGGCCTGTGTGTGGTACAGAGACTGTACTGCTTTCTTTGGCCCTCATGATCTGGTGAGATGTCAGGTTTCATACCAATGTGGTTGTCTCTGCTCTGCAGTTGACCATGAGGTGCTGCGACTTATCTGCAGACTGGCAGCATTGCTGTTCTGTGACGTCCATGGTGTCTTTCCTTCTAATGAAATGTCCCTGAGGGTGATATGTGGCTCAGCTGCCTCATGGGGAGGATTTCTGCAGGGCTGTGTCATCACCCCTACTTAACATGCCGGAGTGTCCCCTTGGGGAGATAATGAGATGTTTGGGGCTGCAGTGCAATCAGTAGGCTGTGGTTCTTTAGCACTGTCGTTCATCAGATCCATCCACTGCTGTCTCCTTCGGCTGGTGCATGACTGATACGGGGCATGGATACAGGTGAGCTGACACAAGCTTACCCCTGGGTGGGTGCGTGGGGGAAGATGATACTGCTGGAGAGGATGAAGCCTCAGGTGGATTTGGCAGGTGCTGTTATTTCTCTCGGCTGAGAACATGTGCCCATCAGCTGTCAGAGAGATTTACGTCCTTTAGAACTCTCGTTCACTCTTTAACTGCCAGTTAGCAGAGCTTTTTTCTGGTTTTGCTTGGCTAGGAGAATTTGACCTTTTATCTCTGGTGCAGATCTCATCACCATTTTCTGTGCCTCTGTCACCTCTAGGCAATCTTCTCCCTTGCATCTACCCTCAACGACCACCCGGAGGGTTTGCTGAGGCCAGCTCTGCAAGCTGCTTTGAGTGGTGCAGACTTTCCTGAGTTCATTTCTGCTTCATTGGCTGCCTGTTGGCTTGTGAATGCAATTGCAATTGGCAGTGGCTTGTGTAAAGCCTGACTACTTAATGATAACAACACCTTTCATTCCCTGTTTAACCTCCCACCATGGAGCTCTTCTCTTATCTTGATAACGGTCTCTATAACAACTCTTTTGGAGATTGGAGGCAGGGGGCTGTCCATGGACGTTCCTTCACCCCTAAACTTGTTAGCTGACCTGCTTGCTGGCTTCTTTCTCAGACCGGCTGGGCGAGAGGGTCTTTTTGTTAGGAGTTTGGTTGGGACGTTGCCTTTGTCTGCATTAAATAGTCAGAGACACATAGGAAAGACTTGTACTAGACCTATTCATTTTTTTTTGATAGAAGTATTTCCTGGTGGTATCTTGTGTTGGCAGAATTTGATTTTTTTTTTAAAGTTTTGACAGATAATATTGATTATCTTAGTGTTTTTTTCTATTTTATCAATTTTATATTTTCACAGTTGCAGCAAATGATGAAGGGTCAGACAATGGAGGGAGCCAGACAATTATTGAATGATAGTAGTTGAGATTCAAAAAGTTGAAACTTTACAACAGATAAAACACAGATTATCAAAATGTACCAAGTAAATATCATTAAATCAAACAATCAGCATTTGTATGTCTGTCTTTAAATTGCTACTGTTATTGTTGGAAATACTTTTCTCTTGGCATGTGTGCAGTGAAATTAACATGTACCAGCATATAGTCATACAAATCTATTCCTTGCAGAGCCATTTATATTACATATTTAAGTCTTGTTTATAGGTGGGATGGGAGGTTTAAACTCTGGGGAAATGATATAGGGAATCAACAGAACCTTGTTAAAATGCCCAGAATTTGAAGGCAGAATAAGGCAAGTTGTCAGATGTCTGTTCAGGAATCTTCTCCAAATTGCATTGACAGTGTGGCTTTTTCTGAATCCTTTTTTGTTTTTTACATGTCACATGAGACTTGCAAGAGAGACTGAATAGCCTAGTTATTTGAAAAACAGTTTTGTTTTGTTTTTATTTATAAAAAAGCAGAATCCTCAGTCAAAAATATTATGTAAGCACATAGCTGTTTTTTATTTAGTGGGGCTGGTTTTACATAGATCTAATGCAGCTGTGTAAATTCATAAACTTTAACTCTGGAGTAGGTGGCATCAGGGATTAATGGAGAGTTGGGATCAAATCCTGTTCAATATCACAAATGAAGGAACCCTTTATGAAGCATCTATTAAGATAATTACGTCGTCTCATCCGAGTCCGCATTGCACCCCCCTGCACAATTCTGCTTGTCTAATTCAGGAAAGACTTGGAACTGAATTGCAGATCAAGATTGGTTCCTGCTGGCTGTGATGTGTGGGGGAAGCTCACGCAGTGCCTGTACTGGATTCAGCTCAAGCAATGACTTTTATTTCCTCTCTTCATGAGGAATAAAATCTTGCTAATTTTTAAATGAAAGAAAAGAAAGTCACCTCCCTTCTTTTCAAGCACTTGTATAGCTTGTGATTTCTCTTGTTTGAACAGAAATGAGATTTGAATGAATAGTCATGATTATTCGTTTTAATTGGCCTTTGGAACCAATTTAAATTTCATTCTGCAATTCTTGAAAGCTCAATTGGTTACCATTGAACTTACCAAATGTTAACTCCCACATTCTTTCTTCTCAGTATACAGCTCCTATATTGTTATGTAGTTCATAGATGCATAGATTTTAAGGTCAGAAGGGCCAATATGATCATCTAGTCTGACCTCCAGCATAATGCAGGCCACAGAACCTCACCCACCCATTCCTGCACTTCAGTGCCTTCCTCCTCAATGACTGCTTATTAGCTATGCAAATGAGCACACAAATTTTACTATTTAAGGCAGAACTTTTCAAAATAGTACAAAAGAGTTAGGTGTCATATCATAAAATTCAATGGGAATAGGCAGCTGAACTCCCTTATACTCCTCTGAAAAATCCAGTCATAGTACACAGGAAGATATCCACCAACTCCTGAAGTCATGTAGGCCTCTTGGTCTAATATAGCTTAGAGCCAGGAGAAGGGAGGGAGGCTGGGTGTGGTGAAGTCCTTGGAAGCTCTGTCCTCCTCCATACACAGGAAGTGGTAGGACTATGTAGATCCATTGGCTGCATCAGTAGGAGTATTGCCAGCAGATCGAGGGATGTGATAATTCCCCTCTATTCGACACTGGTCAGGCCGCATCTGGAATACTGTGTCCAGTTTTGGGCTCCCCACTACAGAGAGGATGTGGACAAATTAGAAAGAGTCCAGCGGAGGGCAACAAAAATGATTAGGGGGCTGGGGCACATGACTTATGAGGAGAGACTGAAGGAACTAGGCTTATTTAGTCTACAGAGAAGACTGAGGGGGGATTTGATAGCAACCTTCAACTACTTGAAGGGGTGCTCCAAAGAGGAGGGAGCTAGGCTGTTCTCGATGGTAACAGAGGACAGAACAAGGAGCAATGGTTTCAAATTACAGCTGGGGAGGTCGAGATTGGATATTAGGAAAAACTTTCTCACTAGGAGGGTGGTGAAGCATTGGAATGGGCTACCTAGGGAGGTGGTAGAATCTCCGTCTTTGGAGATATTTAAGGTCCAGTTAGACAAAACCCTGGCTGGGGTGAGTTAGTGGGAGTGGTCCTGCTTTTTAGGAGGGGGTTGGACTAGATGACCTCATGAGGTCCCTTCCATCTCTATTATTCTATGATTCTATGGTCAGGACCAAAGTACAGACAGAGATAAAGATCATGCTGTTTGTATTGTCTACTCTGCCTACACTGAGCACCCTCCACTGCTCTAAGTGGCAGTTATGACACACACAAGAAATGAAGGTTTCTCTCAAATGCTTTGTGGGGCATGATGTAAATTAGTGGAAATTGCTGACATTTTGCCTTTTTCAGTTCAGTGTCACTGTGCATAGTTCTTTGTTTCAAATGTTAGTGTTATTAAGCTAAATGTTCCCAGAACAGCAAATCTGGGAAGTATTCAATATACTGTGTCATAGGCCATGTCTATACTACGCAGGGAAGTCAATCTACTTTAAATGGTCTTTCACCCACCGAATTCTGGAAGTCATAGGAGCTTGATCACACCACGCTCCTTGTGTCAGGCTCTTGCGTTCCCCACTACTCACTGTTTAGTCAACATTCAAAGCAGTGCACTGTGGGGTGGGGGTAAGGGGGGCTCAGCAGCTCTGCTTCTACTCCCCAGCTGAGGAATTGGGTGCATTTTTTATTCCCTGCCTCGGTACTGCAGGACCTCTTTGTGCCAGGCGGTGATGGGGCAGTTTCCCCACACTGGCAGAAAAGGGGTTAAAGAGGGCCCTGGGAGAGCAGCCAGTCAGGCACAGCTCAAGCTAGAAAAGCTGACTGCAGAGGCAGACCAGGGGCAGTCTCTCTGTCATTGGAGGGAGAAAGGCCTCCTTGCACGGGAACTGTGGGATCAGCACTTGCGGCAGCTCTCTCTGGGCAGCAGGGCTCTGAAGGAGAACAGGCCTGGAAACTAGCAGAGGTGGCCTGCAGAGAACCCCACAGTGTAAATAGATGCAGAGCCTTGTGGGAAGGCTATTATCCTCCCATGATGCAAGGTGCTTCCTCCCCCTTCTTCTCAAAAACAATTGGAAAATGGTTTTTCGCACCTTTTTCTCTCCCGTGCGCACATTGTTGCCAGAAAGGAATGGAGCCCACTCAGCTCTGCACTATTATTGTGAGCATTACAAACACCTCACACCTTATCCTACCGTATTTTAAATGGTGAAACAGCCCAGAAAATGTTGATGTCACTGAGGCCACCCTGCTACAAGCCACAGAGCGAAACAATTCCCACTTGCTGCAAGCTGTCATGCATCATCTTCAGTCTGTGGAGCGCCGGTTCTGGGCCTGGAAAATGAGCACAGACTATGGGACTGCATCATGATGAACATATGGAATGATGAGCAGTGGCCCACAAACTTTCTTGTGAGGAAGGCAGTTTCTTTGAACGAGCTGTCCCCAGCGCTGAAGCATGTCAATACTTGCTTGAGACCGGCTCTGCCAGTGGAGAAGCAAGTGGCCATCACTCTGTGGAAAATAGCAACCCAAGACTGTTACTGGTCCGTTGGAAATCGATTTGGAGTGGGGAAGTCCACCATTGGAGCTGCCATGATGAAAGTCTGCAGGGCCATTAGTAGATTTCTGCTGTGAAGAGTGGTGACTTTGGGAAATATGCAGGATATATTGGATAGGTTTGCCACACTGGGGTTCCCAAACTGTGGGGGAGCCATATTTGGGACAAAATCCCTATTTTAGCCCCAGACCACCTTGCCACAGAGTACATAAACCACATGGGGTACTCCTCAGTGGTCTTTCAGGTCCTTATTAATCACATGGGATGTTTCACCAACATCAGTGTGGGGTGGTCTGGACAGGTGCCTGACACGCACAAGTTTTTAGAACTCCAGACTGTTCAAAAAGATGCATGCCTGACTTTCTTCACTGAGCAAAAAATAAGTATTGGGGATGTTGAAAGCCAGCAGGGATCCTGCCTACTCCTTGATTCCCTGGATAATGAAACCTTACACTGGGCACCTGGACAGCAATAAGGAACATTTCAGTAATAGGCTTAGCAAGTGCTGAATGGTGATGGAATACACATTGGGTGTTTGAAAGGGAGGTAGAGGAATCTACTTACTAGACACGACCTCAGTGGGGAAAAAAAACATACCAACAGTTATTTGTGCTTGATGTATGCTCCATAATTTGTGTGAAACACATGGTGAAAAGTTCCCCCAGGGTTGGATCACGGAGGCTAATAGACTGGCCACAAATTTTGAGCAGCCAGGTGCCAGTATTACAGTCCGAGTGAATTGCAAAGTGCTGTGTCTAAGGGAGGCATTGAAAACCTATTTTTGCAATGAGCAGCAGTAATGCATGTGCCTCTCAGCACTTAATTCCCATTTCCTCCCCGCCCTTTTTCCACACTGACAGCATCCAGGCTATGAATGAATAAAGACAGATTTTTTATAAATAGTTAAGTTTTATTTGTGACCATTTCGAGGGCCGGGAAGCAGGGAGAGGAATCAAAAAGGAATGCTATGGTGCATTTCTTAAAGGGGCCGTCACCTCTTTCTGCTCACCTCCACTGGCACGGAGTGCAGCACATACTAATACCCCCCTGCTCAGCCTCCACCTGGAGCACTCTTAGAGGTGGGCGTTGATATGGTTTTGTATGTTGTGTGTTCTGGAGGGGCCACAGAGGGACTCTGTCTGGCCACTGCTGTTCCTGGAGCTCCATCAGTCACCTCAGTGTGTCGGACTGACCCTCATAATACACAACATCTCGTGTTGCATTTCATGCTCCTGCTCCCATGCTGTTCTTCTGTTCTTCATGTCCATGTTCATTTTCTCAGATGAGGACATCCTCCAGGCTCTGAGCTCTGTATCAGCTGCCGCAGAAGTGTTCAGCAAGCCGATGAACATGTCTACCTGGGTGGGGTTTTTTTTTTCCTAATCTGGGAGAGGTGCTCCGTGGGAGTTGGATAGAATCATAGAATCGGAAAGGGGTGATGAGAGGTTGAGTCCAGTCCCCTGCACTCATGACAGGATCAAATTCCCTCTTAAACCATCCCTGGCAGGAGCTTGTCTAGCCTGCTTTTAAAAACTTCCAATGATGGAGATTCCACAACCTGCCTAGACAACTTAGTCCAGTAGTTAATCACTCTGATAGTTGGGAATTTTTTCCTACTGTCCAACCTAAACCTCCCTTGCTGTAATTTAAGCCCATTGTTTCTTGTCTTGTCATCAGCGGCTAAGGAGAACAATTTTTCTCCCTCTTCCTTGTAACAAACTTTTAGGTACTTGAAAACTGTTACCATATCCCCTCCTTCTCCTCTTTTCCAAACTAAACAAACCCAGCTCTTTCAATCTTCACTCATAAATCAAGTGTTCCAGACCCTTAATCATTTGTGTTGCTCTTCTCTAAACTTTCTCCAGTTTGTCCACATCTTTCCTGAATTGAGGTGCCCAGAACTGGACACAGTACTCCAGTTGAAGCCTAATCAGGGTGGAGAAGAGTGGAAGAATTACTTCTCGTGTCTTGCATACAATTCTCCTGTTACATCCCAGAATAGTGTTTGCTTTTTTTGCAGCAGTGTTACACTGTTGACTCATACTTAGTTTGTGGTCCACTATGACACCCAAATCCCATTCTGCAGTACTCTGTCCTAGGCAGTCATTGCCCATTTTGTATGTGTGCAACGGATTGCTCTTTCCTAAGTGGAGTACTTTGCACTTGTCTTTATTGAATTTCATTCTATTTACCTCAGGCCATTCCACCAGTTTGTCCAAATCATTTTGAATTGTGATCCTATCCCACAAAGCACTTGCAACCCCTTCCAGCTTGGTCTCATCCGCAAACTTTATAAGTGTACTCTGTATGCCATCATCTAAATCATTGATGAAAATATTGAACAGAACCAGACCCAGACCCAATCGCTGCGGTACCCTGCCCGTTATGCCCTCAGCATGATGTGAATTGATGATAGCTTCTCTCTGGGAGTGGTTATTCCAACCAGTTTTACACTCACCTTATAGTAGCTCCATCCAGGTTGTACTTCCCTAGTTTGTTAATGAGAAGGTAAGGCGAGACTGTATCAAAAACCTTACTAAAGTCTAGATGGCTTTGGGATGGTCAAAGAGTTGATGGCATTGGTTGGTTGGTTACTGTAAAATTGTGCCATCTTCCCTAGGTGACCGTGTACAATATCAAACTCCTGAGGGTAATACAAATGAAAAGGGAAGATTTGCTGTAAGCATCGGAGCATAGACTTGGCCCTTATACTGTTATGCTATGTTCTGCAATGATGCCTGCTCCTTTAATAGCACTGTGGTGTGGTAAAGTCTCCTATTGTGGCAGAAAAAAAAAGGCTGCCCTTGCCAGAAACCTTCTGCAAAGTATTGTAGAGTACACAGAGTACCTTTATGAAAGTTTTCTAGAGATATCCATGGAGGATTCTTGTAGCATTCCTGTGGACATCAACAGTCTGTTCCTGTAGTGACCCTATGCAGAAGTTTACCTAGACGCAGCAGTGCCCTCCCCTCCAAACAAACTCCTTTTTTCACAGAAAGGAAGCAGGACTGGGGATATAACCACAGCAATGAGATTTTTAAACGCACTCACCAGGTGTGCCTTCCACAACATCTAGGTCACTGACACTGTCCTGTGACCAGCTGGGTTGCTCTGGGGTAATGAACAGGTTCTGGTTGTGTGGGAGAACAGAGACCCCTCTCTATTGCCCCCGATTCTCCTCCTCCATGGAGTTGTCCTCATTCATCCTGGACTGGGATTCCTTGGAGGTATCAATGTTGCTTGGTGCGGTCACCGCTGAGAATCACATGCAGCTCCTTGTAAAAGCAGCATGTCTTTGATGAGGAAGAAGAATGACTATTTGCTTCCATAGTTCACTGATATGCCTGCCTCAGCTTTTTGATTTTTAACGCTTCACTGCTGTGCATCCCTGTTGTGGCCCTTCTCAACCATGTCACGCAATATCTTCTTGTAGATATCATGATTTCTTTTGCTGGCTTGAAGCTGAGCAAGAACAGACTCCTCACCCCATAGGCTGATGAGATCCAAGACCTCAGGTCAACTCCATGCTGAGGTGCCTTTAGGGCACATGGTCACAAGGGTTGCGTCTACACTTGTAAATTAAGTTGATTTATTAAACCTAGAATTACTTTGACTTAAGGCTTAATTTGACTTTTTAAAGTCGAATTAAACCAGTGTAGACGTGGGGTAGCCCTAAGTTGATTTAGGGCTACCCCAGGACTACACCATGCCCTCCCTGCTGGGGGCGAGGGGACACAGAGGGAGCCTGGCATGCCCCCCCAAAGGGCAGGGCAGAGCCCTGTGTGACGCTGTCCGGATTTAGGGAACCATTTATGATATTATTTTCTATTAATATCTCATAAATGCTATAATCCATAGGAACTATGTCATATTTGGTATCAATAGAAAGGTAGTAATTTGCTGGGAATGATTATATAGTTTATGTATAGGAATTGTATTTGTATTAGAAGTTAGAAATATGGTTGTTATATCTATACTTTAACTTGTGTGATTCTGGGGAAACTCCCAGACAGGATGTCTACAACCATTGTCTCCTTAATATTAAGGAAGCTCCCAGGTACAATGGGCCCAGGGAAAAACCTGATGAGCCATTAAGGAGACAATGGTTGTAGACATCCTGTCTGGGAGTTTCCCCAGAATCACACAAGTTAAAGTATAGATATAACAACCATATTCCTAACTTCCCTGTCCCCCTTTGCCCCATTATACACAAGGGATGCCCCCCCTGCCACCGTGGACCTGCCCAAGGTCCCCCTAGCCCCTAGAAGTCGACCTAGGCATCCAGTGTGGACGCTCTAGGTCGACTTTGTAAGTTCCCCCCTAAGTCAACTTTAAATTTAAGTGTGGACATGCTAAGTCGACTTAACTAACTCGACTTTAGGTCAACTTAGTTAAAGTCGACTTAGTTAAACTCGACTTAAAATTACAAGTGTAGACATAGCCCATGACCTGTTCAACTACCAAGCTGTCTTCACTCTGACTAAACAGGAAACGGGAATTCCAAATTTCCTGGTGCTTGCGGGGTGGAGCTATGTCCTGCTTACAAGGTCACAGTGCAACAGAGCATGAATGTCCAGAGTGGTCAAAAGAGAGATTTATGGGATAGCTCCCAGAGGCCAATGATGATGACTTACATTGCACTTTGCCTACATTGACAGTAATTCAACAGCTAGAATTCAACTTGGGGTGGGTTTGTTAAGTCAAATTTCAGTGTGATTTAGGTTGTGTAACATGCTAGTGGAGATGCATGCATTAGGGGTTCAGTGTAAGCAGTTACGTCAGCCTCCATTGTCAGTGTATTTCAGTCCTGAGTCCTGCAGTGTACATGTTGTAAAGACACAAATGTATCCTGTAACTGCAGCCAGTTTCATACGGCTATTAAAGGATACCAACAACTTAAAAATTACCTCTTTTTGTAATTTTTTTACCTCCTGTTATTTATCACATTTCTGATCACTATAACTGACAGACCATTAGAGAATTTTCATAGTGTTTGTGCATTTAAAAGCACTATGTATAATTAGTCTGTTTCCTATGTTGATATTTCATACAGCGAGATGCGTTTTTATACACGCGCGCTCACACACATACACACACACAGTGGGGTGAAGACTCAAGGGTAGGAGAAACAGGTGAAAAGCCTTTTAACTAATTTAAATGTCTTAGAGCTCATGATAAATGTCTTTTAAAAATAAGGATCTAGTGGCTGGCTTCTCTGTTTTTAGCTCCTGGGAATTTGGAATGAACATTGATAGTCTGGAAATTAAAGGCCAAATTCTTCTTGTACTCCACATTTACACTTCTGTAGCTTAACTTAATTAATTTACATTGTCGCTATTCAGAGCAAAATTTGGTCCTAAATTTACTTTGAGTTGAGACACCATCAATTTAAAAAAAAAAAAGTGTTTTGTTGCTCATTGGCCAACTATCAAGATAGTAACTAGCTTCATACATGATCCATCTTTATAGTCATAATTCTTAAGTGACTAGATTTGTACGAGTTAAGGCCATAAGGAACAATCAGGTTATCCAGTCTGACCTCGTGTGTCACCAACCATTGTTTCACTTTTGCCCTATGTGGAGTCCAGTAACTCATGTTTGACTGAAGCATATCTTTCAGCGAGGCTCCAGTCTTGATGTGAAGCCATGTAGGATGGAGAGTCTCTCACTTCCCTTGGTGGTTTGTTCCAGTGGTTAATCACCCCCAAAATTGTGCCTATTTCTCAATGAGATTTGTCTGGCTTCATCTTTCAGCCACTGGTCCTCATTAGGCTTTTCTGCGCTAGGTTAAAGAGCCTTTTGCTACCCTCTATTTTTTCCCCATTTTCTGCACGTTCACGATAATCAAATCACCTCTCAATCTTCTTTTGATAGTCTAGTAGATTGAGCTCTTTAAGTCTCTCAGCTGGAAGGTGTTTTTCTCCAGCCCTTAAATCAGTTTTTCTGCACTCTTTCAAATTTTTCACTAATTCTATAAGCAGAGGTAAAATCTCTGTAATCCTCCTTGTTGGTCCTCTGTATATATATCCAATGATTGCTTTGGCTCTGTTTGCCACAGCATTGCAGTGGGAGATCATGTTGAATTGCTTGCCCACTATGGTCTGTAAATCCTTTTCAGAGTTCCTGCTTTCCAGGATACAGCCTTCCCTTCTCCCCTATTCTATAGGTATGGCCCACATTTCTTGTTTCTAGATGTACAGCTTTGCATTTAGCTATACCAAAACTAGAACTGGGTGAAAATATTTTCAACAAAATAATAAATTTGCAAAAAAAAATTAGGCATTTTTCAGGGCACCAAAACTATTTGCAGATTTGGCGCCCCCAAAAAAGGGAAATTTTTTTTGTAAAAGTTGAAATGGTTCATTTTGACCATCTCAAAACTAAACATTTAACTTTTTTCATTTTGAAATGAAATAGGGTTTCATTTTGCTATATAGCTAATTATGCAAGGGTGAAAAAAAACCTGAAAGGTGCCCGAAACAAAACAAAATATAGTTTGTCAGAGGAAGCATTCTGTTTGACGTGAAAGAGAAGTTTTCCATCTTTTGTTTGTCTGTTTCAGAAAAATGGGAAAAAACCAGTTTTGGTCAAAAACCAATTTCTGTGGTTGGAGTAGAGGTTAGATTTGGCCCTGAGCCAAAAAATCAGTTATTCATTCAGCTCTAATTAAAATGAATTTTGTTTGAATGGACTGAGCTGAACAAGCGATCCATGCCACTCTGTATGACTGCCCTGTCCTCGTTGTTTACCTTTCTGCCAGTCTTTCTCATCTGCAGATTTTAATCAGCAAAGATTTTATATTTACTTCTAGATCATTGATGAAAATATTGAATAGCATAGTACTGATTCCAGCAGAACCCAGTTAAAAACACCCCCATTTGACAATTCTTCGTTAGTGACCACTTTTGAAGATCTCTTAGTTAGCCAGTTCTTAATCTATTAACATGCACTCTCTTGGTCTTGCCTAGTGCTAATATTTTAACCATAATGTCATAGGCTATGTCTACACTTGCTAAAGTTAGTTCGAATTAGTTAATTCAACTAACTAATTCAAACTAATTTTAGTTAGTTCGAATTAATTTAATTCGAACTAGAAAAATTGAGTTCCAACTAAGCAAGTGCCATTCATGCCACTTGCTTAGTTCGAATTAGCAAATTGCATTGAGTTCAATGGGCTGGTTAGTTCGAACTAAGCAATTAGTTCAAACTAACATGGCCTCATTGGTTAATTCGAACTAACTAGTTCGAATTAACTCTTAGTTCGAATAGCATATTCAAATTTATTAGTTCGAATTAAGGAAGCCCTTAATTTGAACTAATTAAAGCCTAGTGTAGCCATGGCTTTAGTTAGTTCGAATTAAGCTTCCTTAATTCGAACTAACTTGCCAGTGTAGACATAGCCATATAGTTTAAAGTCAATGCCTTACAAATATCTTAGGTACGTCACCTCTGTGCAGCTACCTTTTATCAACCAAACTTGTCATCTCATCAAAGAATGGAATTTGTCTGATCTCACCCTTTTCCATAAAAACATGTTGATTAACATTAATTATTGATTAATATTTATTAATTGCATCTGTATCAGTTTTTTTTCCATTTTCCCCTTGATTTATGTCAGACTAGCTTGCATGTAGTTACCTGGTTTCTCAGCATGTCCTGTTTCACTATTGGCACAACATTATCAGGCTTTCAGTCTCCTGGAATGCCCCAGTATTCCAAGATTCATTAAAAATTATCATCAGCAGAACAGAGATCTTCTCAGCCAACACTTTCAGGACTCTTGAGTACAAGTGATCTGTTCTGTTGATTTTAATGTGTTTATCCTCAATAGATATTGCTTAACATCCCCAGTTACCTAAAGAAGAGCACCTTATAGCTTGAAGATTTGTCTTTTTCACCAGCAGAAGTTGGTCCAGTAAAAGATACTACCTCACCCATTTTATTTTTGGAAATATTTTGTCATCCTTGTGATACGAATCTATTATACAGCTTTCCAAGCACAGAACAGAAATATTAATTAATACTTCTGTCTTTTCCAGAGGGGTAGCCATATTAGTCTGTGTACAGCAAAAAATGAGAGTCCTGTGGCACCTTGTAGACTAACAGATTTTCTTCGGCATAAGCTTTTGTGGGCTATAACCTACTTCGTCAGATGCACGATGTGGGTTATAGCCCATGAAGCTTATGCCGAAGAAAATTTGTTAGTCTATAAGGTGCCACAGGACTCTCGTTGTGTTTTACTTCTGTCTTTTCTGCACCATTATAGACAACTTTTATTATCTTTATCTAGTAATAAGTCTATACCATTGTTAGGATTTATTTTGCTCCTTATATATTTTATCCCTGACATCCAAGGATTTTTTTCCTGTTGTCATTAGCATCCCTTATCAACTTTTTACCCTTGATTACTTCTAATTTATACTGATGGCTATCAATTTCCCTCTTTTCCTGTTTGCATATCGGTTTCTGTCCGTCCCGTCTCACCCACTAGCACTATCTATTAATCTCATGCTGACTCCTGTCAGAGTAGGTACTTCTTAAGTATCTTTTGTGCGATAAATAGAAAATGTTAACTTACATTAGCTTCACCAGGAGCCTGATTCAAACTCCACTGAAGTCAAAAGAAAGACTCCCACTGATTTTTATTAGGCTTTGGAATCAGAACAAAATCCCTCTCGAGGATAAAATGCAGTTATATTTCTGCTGCAATTTCTTATCTGTAAGGAGATGATTACTAGTATTATTCAGCTTTCTCTGTATTGAATTTTCCACAATTAAAGGGAAAAATGAATGGATTTTCTTAAGTCTCTTTTTAAAATGCCAGTGTACAAGAAAGTTGATGTAGTGTTTTAGGGACTGCACAATGAGATTTAGATACTCGGTTCCCATCACGGTTAATGATGATTGGGCTTTTGTATCTCTTAGGCTGCTTTGAAAATCTTAGCTTACATGTCTAAATAGTTATTTTTATTAAAATTTGAGGTATGGAAGCATAATCATGTTTATCCCACATTTTAAAAATAACCTTGGAAACAGTTGTTTTGAATTGGGATTTAAGAACTTTTTTCCCTTCATTTGTAGTGGCATTCTTGAAAACCTACAAAGGAAACCTAGAGTCTTCAAGCAAATCTTGGCTCCTAGAGATTCTGGAAAACAGGTGATACAGCAAAAGAGTGTAGATAAAATTTTTGTATGAATTATATTATTTCTTGTCTCTCTTTCCTGATTTTTGGCAGTGTTGGGGCTGAGCATTTTAAACTCTTAATGTGTCTCTTTTTCTTTCTTTCTTTTTTCCCCCTTAAGATAAAACGATTTGACCACCATGAGTTGGAGTTTCTTGACTCGTCTGTTAGAGGAAATCCACAATCATTCAACATTTGTTGGCAAAATCTGGCTGACAGTGTTGATTGTCTTTCGGATCGTCCTTACTGCTGTAGGAGGGGAATCCATCTATTATGATGAACAAAGCAAGTTTGTGTGCAACACAGAACAACCAGGATGTGAGAATGTTTGCTACGATGCTTTTGCTCCTCTTTCACACGTGAGATTTTGGGTGTTTCAGATCATTCTTGTAGCCACTCCATCTGTGATGTATTTAGGCTATGCCATTCATAAAATTGCCAGAATGGTAGAACAGAGTGAACCTGACAAAAGAATTAGGAGCAAAAGCTTTTCAGTGCGCTGGAAACAGCACCGTGGCTTGGAGGAGACGGAGGATGACCACGAGGAAGATCCAATGATGTACCCAGAAATAGAGCTAGAAAGTGAACGGGAGAACAAGGAGCAGCTAGCCCCCACCAAAGCTAAACATGATGGCAGGAGGCGAATTCGAGAGGATGGGCTCATGAAAATCTATGTGCTGCAGTTGCTGTCTAGGACTACGTTTGAAGTTGGTTTTCTTGTTGGTCAATATTTTTTGTATGGGTTTGAAGTCAGCCCTAAGTTTGTATGTAGCAGGAAACCATGCCCACACAAGATAGATTGTTTCATTTCAAGACCTACTGAGAAGACCATTTTCCTGTTAATAATGTATGGTGTAAGCTGCCTGTGTTTGCTTTTGAATGTCTGGGAGATGCTCCATTTGGGATTTGGTACAATCCGAGACACATTAAAAAATAAAAGAAAAGAGTTGGAAGACTCTGGTACCTATAACTACCCCTTTACTTGGAATACGCCATCTGCTCCTCCTGGCTATAACATTGCAGTCAAGCCAGATCAGATCCAATATACTGAGTTGTCCAATGCCAAAATGGCCTACAAGCAAAACAAAGCTAATATAGCTCAGGAACAGCAGTATGGGAGCAACGAAGAAAACATTCCAGCCGATCTAGAAAACTTGCAGAGGGAAATTAAAGTGGCTCAGGAACGCCTGGACCTTGCAATCCAGGCTTACAATAACCAAAACAATCCCAGCAGTTCCAGAGAAAAGAAGTCCAAAGCAGGTTCAAACAAAAGTAGTGCCAGTAGCCGATCAGGAGATGGAAAGACCTCTGTCTGGATTTAATGTTGGCTGAACTTATACTTTTCTTTTAGTTTATGATAACCAGCAATTCACTGAAAAATTACTTCCATTAAGTAAACATTTGGCTCTGTTTTTTCTTCAGGGATACTGTTGACTAGCCATCCAAGCTCTCAAAAAGTGTTTATGCACACATCCTAGAGTGTTAGAATTTTATTCTTGTGTCTTCCAGGTCAGGAGAAGAACAGGTATATTTAAATCATTCTTGTTGAACGGTTTACATTGTGTGTACAGTATTATGGTACATTTATTATGCACAATTTTTTGTATTTGTACATTGGACCTCTGCAGTTATACTTTTTATATTAAAGAAAGGAAAACAACATAGGTAACTCTTAGCATTTTGCTAATTTTATTACTGTGGTTAAGACGCATTTTTCTCTTTTTTGTTTTAAATGTGAAGCTGTCTGTGCTGCATTTCAGAAGTGCCTTGTACATGCACCCAGGACAGAGGATGCTTCCGTTATCTAGGGAGCCTGTTTAGTGGGTTTTGTAAGCTTTATCCAACAGGGGAGAGAGAAACTTAGAACTACTATTAAATGGTTTTTTTTTGTTTTTTTTTTTTAAATGGGTAGAAATGACTGTGTATTCAATAATTCTATGACATTTATGTGAAATCCATGGAGGTGTTTTTTTTTCTTAAGGTTTTATTAAAGCACAAAAACCAATGAGGGCATTAAATTGTTACAGTAACTTCTGGAGAATTGAATATTTTTTCTTTACAAAATGATCTGACTTTGTGTAGTCATTGTAAACTATATTTGTTCTGCATTACATTAGAAGCAAGCTTTCGATAGGCCCTCCCTTCCCCCCTCCCCCAACAACAGAAACTTTGTTTATAGGAATATATTGAAAACATGACCAAAATGTCTCACCCCCAAGCACTCTTTCTTCCCTCATGTCCTAGGAACTCAGCTCCAACCGAGCAATATGTAAATAGTAAATTTCTGCTTGAGAGATTAGTTGGATTTAGCATTCGGAGGGTTTGGCATTAAACTTAAATTTATAATTAGAAAAAGGAGAATGCAGTATTACTGCCTTTGGCTGTGTCTTTTTGGCAAGGGCAAGCGTCGATGTTTGAGAGAGTTGATGAATTGAGTATGCTTTTAGCTACTATTTATCATATAGTCAGAGCCTGGCTTTCTTTTCTCCTCTGAATTTTAAATCTATTCGGTGGGAAAGTTTTACAGGGAAACTCCTGTTTAGTTGTGAAGCCACCTCAGTTGCACGCCATCCTGGATGCAGTCTAATCAGGAGCACATTTCCAGAGGTGAAGCAGTAAGGGAGCTCAAGGCCCAGTGCAGCAGAATACTTGGGGCATGTGTAAATCCATTCATGTTAACAAAGCACCTAAGCATATGCTTGATGTTAAAACCAAAGTCATGGGACAGAAACGTGCTAATTTGCTGACTTGAGAGCTGAAATTACTGGTTTCACAGAAGGCCCCATTGCTTCCCCATTATTTCCTCCTGAGCAAAGACTCACAGCAGTGAGTGTCAGAACCAGGTCAACTGCCTTGGGCTCACACTGCAGGACTAGAAATAGTAGTATAGACGTTGGCTTTGAAACCCAGCAAGTGGATAGGGTCTGAACATCTACGTTGCTATTTTTATCCCTGCAGCATGAATCCCGTGAGCCCCAGTCAGTGACCCAAGCTCTGAGATTGTCTGCCATGGGTTTTTATTTGTGTTTGCTGTGGAGATGTACCTTCAGGATCAATCCTGCATTCATCAAAGTGAGGGGTAAAGGTAACATTAATTTAAATGGAACAGGATCGAGCCCTTCCTCATAAAACCAAGCCAATACAGCATCTTTTAGATGAGGATCAGAAATAGGGCCCCGGTTAGCAGGCTGCTCCTGTGCACTTCAGGCGCTGCAAGATATTCCGTGCTATAGATGCAAAACTTGTTCCTCACTTCTCTTTGCAATACACTTGTCCCTTGTTAGTCTAAGCCTTAGTCAACACTTGCCACATTTTTCTGCGGCAGTCAACGGGCAATACCTTGCGTATCACCCGTCGCCTTATTAACTCCCACTTACCGCCGTGTTCACGTTGCGCTAAGTCGACTGCAAATGCTGTCTGGTCGACTTAGCGCTACTCCAGTTACGGGGCTGGAGTTACAGCGCCAAGCCGGAGATGGATTGAGTGCATCTTGATACATGGCTCAATCGCAGGGCCGTCCTTGGGGGAGAGGGGAGGGGGGTGAACGGGACGATTGCCCCGCGGTTACGTGGGCCTTGCGCTGTCCCACTCCTAATGGGGCAGTGCGGGGCCTGCGCCACAGCCCCATGGCCACACTTCACCCCAGTCCCAGCTGCCTTCAGCAGCGGGCCCATGGCAGCAGGGCGGGGCGAGAGCACTTTGCTTGGCCCCTGGGCTGGCCCTCCCTGCCCCCAGGTGGAGCAGCTGGCCGGCCCAGGGGCTAGGCAAGCGGATACGCGGGCCAGGCCAGGCGGCAGCCAGCACACAGCAGTACTGCTCTGGGCTGGCCTGGCCTGCCCCAGCCCCACACAAGGTTCCTGTCTACGGCCGGGGCGGGGCCGGCCCCTGCGGGCAGTGTGACCTCGGCCGGGGCCAGCTCCCAGTCCCCGGGAGGCGGTAGGGGTTCCTGGAGGGGGGAGGGGGGGTGGCGGAGCGGGCCGGCCCACCATGGTCCCCTCCAGCATGGGGGTAGGGGTCCCGCCTTGGCCGATTGGCCCTGGGCCCCGCTCCCTCCAGGGGAAGGCCCTGCTCAATCGAACCTGGCAGAGCGCACTGATGGCTGGCGTCAGTATAGACATACCCTCAGAAGTGAAAATCAGATGTTTGTATTTTAACACTTAATCCCTATATGATAGAAGTTCTTGAGGATGGTCTATTTTATTTTATGAGAAGACTAGGCCAGAATATATAGTCATCTTGTAAACAGCGAGTGAAATTCCAGACCAGCTGGCCAAAGAGATGCAAGAAATGGGTTTGTCACTTTCTGGTGGCGAGGCAGACTATCAATGATCTAATTAAGAAGCAAGAGGCTGAAGGAAGTATACTGAGCCTGGGGATGGATAGAAGGTCTTAGCTAGCGGAAAGATATTTGAGTGATGAAGAGGCAGGGTGAAAAGCAGCAATGTCTGAAAGAACTGTGAAAAGACATTTGGAGCCTGGAGATAAACATTGATGCCTAGCTCCGATTCACTCACTCATCCACAAATGCTGCAGTTTGATTGTCCTCTCCAGCTTCCCAAGAGGGTTATATTGTTCTTTTTCCCTTGTAATTTCTTTGAATGTTCTTTGAGAAGCAGGGTTGCAAAAATTTAAAATCCCTTCCCCCTTACTGCTGTTGACCTCTCCTGTACTGCTGCACCCCACCTGTAGTTTAAAATTATCTGACAGTTACTCCCAACTGCTCCATATGCTGTCTGTATCAGCTCATGTCTACATACTTTTTGGATGCAAATCAACCCTCTGTTTGACCCTAAACAGTTACCTATTGTAAAACCACTAGCTCAGATTAACCCGCTGAGATTTCCATCAAGAACAGGAAATAATTCCATCAGTGTACAGTGTATGTTGTTTAGAATACACAAAATTATTTCACTGTGAGCACTGAACTCATTCCGAAAATGCAAAGTAACTGAACTCTATTTTGTAACTGTTTTGTATTCGTTTCAGTTCTATAAAAATTGCACATTTTATTTGAA
The DNA here is from genome assembly GCA_007922175.1 of Pelusios castaneus. Taxonomy (NCBI): domain Eukaryota; kingdom Metazoa; phylum Chordata; order Testudines; family Pelomedusidae; genus Pelusios; species Pelusios castaneus. The sequence goes on along the minus strand of ML685863.1, from coordinate 6,717,548 downwards.
ATAGGGTCTTTGCTACTCACTTGATGAATGACTTTTAAAGCTCTAAATTTTAACATTTTTGATCACATTGATTTTCAAAGTACATTTTAGTTTTCCCTTGGAAGAATTGCCACATGCTTTGCTTTAAAATGACACCTGTCCTCTTTGGAAGGGGGGGGGGGTGGCTTTGGGTTAAATCTGGGGCCCTCTGAAAAAAATATTTGGAAGAGAACTTTAAAGAACAGAATGAACATAGAGGATTTTTGCAGTCATTAGCAGAATTCTCTGTTCTTTGGTTACTATTTTAAAAGCAACTACCTAGAGTTTGCTAAAATTCCTCTCTGAGGGGGACTTCTTTTCTCAGCAATGAGATACCGTCTGCGGTGTACGAATATGCATGTGCACTGTAATGCTTTGTCTTGCAGATCATAGAGCCAGAGCTTGGAATTTTTCCAAAACTTGCCATTGGATTATGAAGTCATGCAGAGCACATTACAAACTATTGGTGCCTTTTTGCAAATAACTCGCTTCTCAGTGACAGGTAGAACAATAACCCCCTTTTTTAAGAAAAGGCAAACTGCATGAGGGTCTGTCTTGGACAAACCTGTATTTGTGTATGTGAATGGGTACATTCACATTCAGTGGTAAAAAGTGCAATGTTAGTTGCAGTAGCTGAAGCAGAGATTTCTTAGGAGTTTAGGAAGTTGGGTGCCCAGCTCCCTCTTTTAAAACCCCCAATCCGAGTGCCTGCCTCAAGTGCGCTTACAATGCCAGCTTTCATAGATGCATCCAGCATCCTCCCTGCTTTGAAAATTTGGCCTTGGATGTGTATGTGTCTGTGTGTGTGTAAAGAGCCTGTAGCTGGGTTGTGTGAGCTGTGACAAACCTCAAGAGTAAAATGAGTGGTGGTGTGAGCTAAGAATAGGCAGCGTTTTGTTAGGAAAGCTCAGGGTTTAAATACAGGTCTTCGTTGTCTTCTTCAGATGACTTACTGTTGAGAACTGTTCCTGCTCTCCTTCGCAGCGTACGTTACATTCAGCCTGCTGTCCATGGCCCTGGCAGAACGCCCAACATCTGTGGCACAATTCCCAATGTCTTCAGCTGGTAATTGGATTTCCATTGCTGAAATGCTATCTCTGAGTTGCCAAGATCCTTCCTTTGACACCACATTTTCAGTAACTAATTTAAAATGTTTTAGGCATTTCATCTTAGGTTGAAAAAAGGTAGTGTGTGCAACATTTTTCACCTAATCGTATCTGCTAGGAAATTATCTAGGGGAGAGAGATTTGGTATTTTGGTCAGAGGAAGGGGCTGGAAGTTAGGGACCCGGGAGATGTTTGACTTTGATAGTCATTCTGTGTCCTGGAGCAAGTCTGTGCCCCATTTTTCCTGCTATAAAATGAAATAATATGACCTACCTTGCTGGGGTGTTCCGAGGATGAATTAGTTAATATTGGTGAAGTTCTTTGAATATAGCAAGCACTGTGTAAATCCCCTTCTCCCCCATTATTTTTAATAAAAGTCCCAGGTCATGGGCTTCCATGAATTTTTCGTTATTGCCTGTGACCTGTCTGTGACTTTTATTAAAAATAACTAACAAAATCTTTACTGTACTCATGTTGCATACGTCATGGGGAACTTAAAACATCAATTTGTCTTAGCCTGGAAAATGGCAGCATGCTTTCTGTGGTGTGAAATTGTTTTTGTTCGTGAACACTCCCCTCTAATTAATGTGCAACAGTCACGTCTCAGAAAGGGGATTTGAGGCACCAAATTAAGTCGAATCCATGGCACTCTCTCTGGAGTAGTTACCAGTTTTCTTTGTAGTGATGAATGGACTGTGCTGATCAGCAGAGAAGACAGTATGTCTTTCCTCATTGTGGGACTGTTTGTGCTACCATTGGCTTCTGTGAAAGCAGTTCTGAGGCCCTAATGGCCAGGTCCTGTGTCTGTTCAGTGACCAGACCTCCCCAGGAGTCAGAGCATGAATACAAATCACAGATGCAATTCATAAATCCACACTGAGCAAAATCTGCTGCTCAGGATGACTTGTTCTCCACAGATGAATGGGTAAAGTGAAATACCCTGGCAGTGTATATTGGAAATTGCATAAATACATTATCACACCAGTTTAGTAATTAGTAATTAGTTCAGTAATAGAAAGCTGTACATTGCAAATTAAGCAAGAAGCCTTTTGCTTTCTCTATGTACAGGGCATCCACTGAAAGAAAACTCACTGCTCATCTGAAAGAATATTTTGTTAGTTCTTAATACAGGTTTTAAACATTTATTTTGTGGGTTTTTGCATTTTTTCCCAAAAACTTGAAATCAGCTACAAGGTAACTTTAGAATACTGGCAATCTATCCTGTATGGATCCCATTGCTGTTAGTGCACATATATTAACTGTAGCACTAAATGTTTACCGAATGCTTTTGCATTGACCTGACCACTTGGACTGTTAAAGATTCCCTGTAATTTTTGTAAGAGTGGGAGATCTAGACCTGGCTGGATTTTAATTTGAATAATTACATTTTGCCCACCTAAATTCCTCTTGCATTTTAGCTGGATAATGGTGGTATTCACTTTCTGTCTGAAACAGCTGGGGCACATTGCTAAGGAGTGTTTTAAAAACTGCATTTTTGTGATGGATGAAGTGATCGCTGTATATTGCTTACCTGCCGCATGGGGATGATCAGTGAAATGATCGCTATGTATTGCTTACCTGCCACACAGGGTTGTTGAAAGTTAATGCACCGAATTTATCTCTCAGGTAAATCCATTGACTTCAGTTGAATTACCCCAAGGATGAGCTGTAAACACATTGAGATCCTCTGATGAAAAATTCTGTATCAGGGCAAAGTTCTTCAAGGTGGAATTTTCTGCAGGGCTCACGCATGCTTCCTGGAAGTCAATTTAAAGTGGTGTTACAGGCTGGAAAAGCAAGTCAGCCCTTTTATGCAGCAGGTCCAGTACTGCGTGCAGCTGGCTATTGTGCTTGTGGAAATGCAGAAGGATTTTAAATGCAGGGAGGAGAGGTTAGGTAAAAGCACCATGACCCCTACTCAGATCAGCTTGATTCCAGAGTCCCTTGCACAAGGAGAGAAGCTGCAACTGGACATTTTGGCTTATGGAAATTGAATGTCCTTGAGCTGGTTTAGCAAAATACTGCTTTTCATTAACCAGTTCCCTGGCTAATTTGAAGATCCATAAGACAAATGAATTGTTGGCAGGGAAGTTTTGTGTATGAGAATCTGCAGAAAAAATGCTCTCTTGTAAAAGTGTCTTTCAGATCTAACTTGGGAATGAAATAGCTTTACTCTGAGTTGAGAAATGACCATTCAGGCAGGACAGACAGACCCCCATGTCTAGCAAGAAAAGCATGAATCAGAAAAGGTAAGATTAGCCAACCATATTTGGGAATAAAGCTGGTAAGAGTTCAGACAGCTTTTGAAACATTGAGACGTTTGGATGACATCATCTGCTTGCAGATTCTTGTGAGTTTGCAGTTGAGACAAATCCACAGCCTCACAATTAACTGCCAAAGATACCTATTTAAATGTAGGTATCCCCATCCTTTATAGTCCTCTAGTAACTGTGAAGCATAAAGCCTGACATAACTAAGGCCATGTACACACGCTCACTTTATTGCGCATTAACAGTCATTACCGCGCGATAACAACAACAGCGTACACATGTGCAATAGGGCTGTTGCGCATCAACAGCCCTATTGTAGCGCAATAGAAAAACCACCTCGACGGGTGGTAGCAGTTAACGCAGAACAGCTGTTGCGCCTTTCGACTCGTGTATACGCTTACTGTGCAATGATTGGCCTCCAGAAGTGTCCCAGCATTCCAAAGTCGTCCTCTCTGGTCTTCCCTCCACCCGCTCTGTGGCCGTGATGAAATAGTCCCCGCCCTGTTTCGATTCCCGGGATTTTTGAATTTCTCCTCTGTTGTCACTTCCGGTTCTCTTCCTCATGGAGTGCAGCTCTGATCTTCACTAGCAATGGCGGCCCATCGTGGAAGACGCGCCCCCATTTGGAGCACAGCAGAAGTGCTGGACCTGATCGGCATCTGGTGAGAGTCTGCTGTGCAGGCACAGCTACTCAGCAGCAGGCGAAATTACGATACATATGGCATAATTTCTCGGGCCATGTCAGAGAGAGGTTATGATAGAGACACTGTGCAGTGCAGATCAAAGGTGAAGGAGCTAAGAATAACCTATCACCGAGCAAAGGAGGCAAACCGCTGTTTGGGATCAGCGCCTGCTATATGCAGGTACTACAAGGAGATCGAAGCCATCCTCAGTGGGGACCCCACAAGCACTGCAGAGAGTCCTGTGGACACATCGCCCCCCCCATCCACTGAATGCCAGAGCCGAGCAGGATGCGGACGTGATCAATGAGGAGGAGGAGATGGAGGATGACCTGGAGGAAAGCGCAACAGCGTATAGCCAGAAGCTCTTCTGCACCCCCGCTGAGATGTCCACCCAAGACATGAATTGCAGCGTGTCCTCTAAGGCGGCAGAGGGGGTTCAGGTAAGTTTCTCTTTCGTGCAGCTATGGTTCCTGCTAAAATATCATTGTCCGGGGCGGGGGTGCTTGCTGTCTCGGTCCCCGCTGTGTACGCTCTTTACTATGCATTCATTAGAAGTGCATCAAAACAAGCAGTGATAGTCAAAAAATCATCTGTATTTAGGTCAGTAAAGGTTTCCTCGATGTACCTCCAGAGCCTCCTACTCAGGTTAGATGAGAGAGCGTATGTGTCCACGCTCCCATATAAGGATACTCAGCCTCACAGCTGCAAAGCACAGCACAGGGAACCATGGCAGCACACAATCCGGCAGCATACGGTCCTGGCTTGCATCTGGTGGCATGTAGGATATGTATTCTAGCTGGCAGGGGCACTCTGAGGAGAGAGATATTGGGTTCCATCTGTGTGCCCTGTGCAGAATGTTAGCCCCCAGTAAGCTTTCTATTAGGACGTACCTTGTCCACTTCAGCGAAGCATAGGATGTTGATTGCCCTGTACCTTCCAGTGGAATGTGCTACTGGAAGGTTACATTGGTTATCTATGCTATGTGTTAACAATGGGTTTATTATTCTTTTTATTAGATTCGACCTTCACAAGGCCAGTGTCTACCCCAGCTGACTGCATGAGAAACATTCAGCGGCGTACTCGAAGAAACAGGGAGGATATGTTTCAGCAGCTGATTAAAACAACAGAGGCATCCGCGAGGGAGAATCGAGCCTGGAAAGAGGAATCCCAACAGAGGAGGCAGAAACACAGGGACAAACTGAGAAGCGTCATGAAGGAGCAAACAGAACTGCTCAAGAGTATGATTGCTTTGCAGACCCAGGCAATTAATGTACGGGCTCCACTCCATACAGTTCAGCCGTGTCTGCCTCCCACACCCTGTAGTCCTTCGAAGCATTTCTTTGAAGGCCACCCGTCCCCCGGTATACTGCAACATCCAGTCCCTCACAGAGCTACTTTTTAGAGACCCGCAGCTACACCCACCTGTAACACCTCCCACCAACCCCCCCTTTCATCTTTTAATAAAAACAGTAACAGAAAATTTGAAGAGTGGCTTTATTTGTACACAGTGAAAATCTCATAAGGTGCACTTGATGCATCCTTAAAGTGAACTATGGGAGGGCATCATTGAAATGCTCCCTGAGTGTGGAGACCCACCAATAGCAGTGTATCGACCCAGGCCCATGATCTGTACACTTGGGAGAAGGAATAGTTAAAGGGTAACTAAAGGACAAGAACTCGATGTGAGAAAAATAGCTCAGGCGTGGGAAATCAAGGAACCAGCCTGGTAAACAAAAACACGGCGTGCCCGCGTGCCAAGGAACTGTAGCCAAATGACAGGGTCAGGGACTGAAGAAAAAAATTGCTGACTTGGATGTGAGCCTGGTGATATGGAAAGCTACTGAGTACACAATTTGTAGGGTATAAAAATGGCTGTAATCTGCTAATAAAAGGATTTCGTGCTTGCCTTAGCCGGAGTCCGTGCCTTCATACACCACACCTGAGTGCCTCCCTTATGCGAGCAGCTCCTCGTTGGGCCCCCCTAATACGCCTAGTGGCTGGCTGTTCGTATGCTGCCTCGAGGCACTGTGCCTCCATAGCCCACCCCGGGGAAAACTTTTCTCCCTTATTTTCACAAATGTTATGAAGGACACAGCACGCCGCAATTACAGCAGGGATGTTGTCCTCGTCCAAGTCCAGCCTCCCATACAAACAGCGCCAGCGCCCTTTTAAACAGCCGAAGGCACACTCTACAGTCATTCTGCAGCGACTCAATCTGTAATTGAACCGCTCCTTGCTGCGATCTAGGTTCCCGGTGTACGGCTTCATGAGCCATGGCTTCAGTGGGTATGCTGGGTCTCCAAGGATGACTATGGGCATCTCCACATCCCCCACAGTAATTTTTTGATCTGGGAGGAAGGTACCCCCTTGCAGCTTCCGGTACAGAACAGTGTTCCTGAAAATGCGGGCATCATTCACCTTTCCCGACCACCCAGCATTGATGTCCGTAAAACGCCCCTTGTGATTCACGAGTGCTTGCAGCACCATGGAGAAGTAGCCCTTCCTGTTGATGTACTCGGTCACGAGATGGTCTGGAGCCAAAATCGGGATATGTGTGCCGTCTATGGCTCCCCCGCAGTTAGGGAATCCCATGGCAGCAAAGCCGTCCCCAATCTCACGAACATTGCCCAACGTCACTGTCCTCCGTAGCAGGATGCGATTGATGGCTCGGCACACTTGTGAGAGGGCTAATCCGACAGTGGACCTCCCGACTCCAAACTGGTTTGCAACCGACCGGTAGCAGTCAGGAGTCGCCATCTTCCAGACAGCTATCGCAATACGCTTCTCCACGGTTAGGGCTGACCTCATGTTGGTGTCTTTACATCGCAGGGCAGGGGCCAACTCTGAACACAGTTCCAAAAAGGTTGCTTTCCACATTCGAAAGTTCTGTACCCACTGCTCGTCATCCCACAGCTGCATAACAATGCGATCCCACCACTCGGTGCTCGTGTCTCGCGACCAGAAACGGCGTTGCATCATGTGCAGATGATCGGTGAAGGAGCTGAGCAATGCAGTGCTGTTGCTCTGCAGGGCATCGATCAGCCCCTGCTCCTCAGCGTCCTCGACTGATTCGGAGCTCATTGCGTACTGAGCAACCAGCTGAGATGTATTGAGAATGCTGAAGGCGACAGTGGAGTCTAGAGCAGGATCCATGCTGTCGCAATTGTGATTGCTCGCAAGTAGTGCGTCACTGCACTGTTGAAAATAGGCGCGAGTTGCTATTGGCAACGAGGAAGACGCAAGGGGAACACAGTGCACCACAGGAAACTGAGAGTTTACCCATGGCGCTTTGCATTCCTTTCCTTCATCCCAAGATTCCAAGCGCTGATTCAGGGAAAATTGAACTATGGGATAGGTGCCCAGAATTCATTGCGCTACACCGCGATATTGCAAAGAATTCTGTTGCGTTGCAAGGAGCGACCTGTGTATGCGCTCTCCCGCAATAAAGGTCACGTGTTTTTTATAGCACGATTGCCATGTTGCGCTTTAATCTGATCGTGTGTACATAGCCTAAGGCTCTGAAAGAGTGAGATGGGTAGGTGAGGGTCCATGGCCTGCAAAATGCAGTTGTCAGACTAGATGATCACAAAGGTTCATTCTGACTTGAAAGTCTGGGACTCTCCTGCAGAGAAAGAAGATAGTCTTGTGGCTGAAGGACTGAATTGGGGTCTACGTCTGGAATCAGCTCCCACTGTTGCTATAGACTCTATGTGTGGACAAAATTTCTGGGCATCAGTTTCACATTGGTTAAATGAGGGAAAGGTGCTGCTTGTCTCCTTAGGTTGTGGTCTCTTTCTCTGCCTATGTATGTATGGCATCTGCAACATTAGGGCAGTCTTGGCTGGGGCACGCTCTTGTTATATGATTAGTAACATATGGCAAGTGTGGATTAGCTAATGATTTTTCCTAGGGAGAATATTGAAATGAGGCAGATATTTTCTCCCTGAGCAGTGTGGAGCCTCTTGCAACAAAGTTGCGTTCGTTACAGAAGTGTATGCTGGCCTTCATGTTAGCCACCTGTGCTGAATCCGACTGCAGATGCCTACATTACTGGGTTCACAAGAATGAGATGAGTTCCTGGAGGACAGATCCATTAGTGGCTATTAGCCAAGATGGTCAGAGATGTACCCCATGCTTTGGCTGTCCCTAAACCTCTTGATAGCCAGAAACTGGGGCTGGATCTCTCGGTAATTGTCTTGTTCTGTTCATTCCTTCTGAAGCATCTTACATTGGCCACTGTCGATAGATGGGATGATGCGATAGACGGACCATTGGTTTGTGACAGTTTGACCAGTCTCATGTTCTTACAGGCAATGCCATCTCCACCCCCGGACTCACTTCAGTGGCCCACCCAGCCTGTCTGGATTGAGGGACACAACCAAAAATTGTAATTCAAAAGGCAAGGGGAGCTTAGCTCAAGTGGTGTGAAAATTGCTGTCCTGTGAAATTCTGGCTGCTGTCTGAAGGTCCACTTCAAGCCCAGCCAAAGTCGTTGCAACGAGACAGTCAAGACCCAAAGTGCCAGGAAGCTGCAGGTTTTCTGGAGCATGAGGTTGAGGTCTCTGGGAGCTTGAAGGACTTTAAAACTGAAATTGTACACTGCCATTTTTAAAGCATTCGTCTGAGAGCTTGAGAAGCTTGTGAGATGCCAGCTCAGTTCCATCACAGGTCTGCCGTGATTAACGCTGCACACACAATGAGGATATTTGCCATTATTTAACAGTAGCACTTTATGGTCAGCCAGGACCTGACCCCATTGTTCTGGGGGTGATGCAAACAACGAAGGATACTCCCAATCCGTAGGATTTACAATCTAGTGGCTACTGAGCAGCTTCTGTAAAATGAATGTGATGGTTTTTAGTCCATCCGACAGTCCTAAGCCACCATACAGGTGTTAGCTCTTGGTCTTCCTTGGCCTGGGTTGGGTTTGGACTGTTGAGGATCTCTCAGGTTGCTCCACTCCATGAACAATACATCATAATTTTGACTTGTGCCTTTATGCTCCTTGGTATGCAGCACAGAGGGGCTGCTTGAGGGCTGAGTTCACAGGCAAGGGAGCGTGAACCCAAGGCATTCACATCATCATTAGTAAAGAACAACCACTTGGGCCGTGACTGGGACAGCAGAATCATAGACCAGTGAGTTGGAAAAGATCTAGGAAGCCATTCAGTCCACCCTCTGGCCAGCACAGGGTGGGTCCCTACAGGAGATTTTATAGTTTTGTGCAGTCTAGTTTTAATGGACCAAAGCAATCGGCTTTTCTCCACTTCCATTGGGAGAATCTCGCATTCATTAGTGGCTAATATCTGCACAGCGAGAGTGAACCATAAACCACATTTCTAGACCCTGCTGGCTTTTGGCACCACTGATTTAAGGAAAAGTTATGTTGACTTAACACCTTGTTTTAGGCCGACTTAAGCCCATGTGGATGGGGATTAGCGCCTAAGTCGACTTAAATTCAAAAAGGGGCTATGTCTACACTAGAAAAGTTGTCGACTTTTCTTAAGTCGACTTACAGTTGACCTTATTAAGTCGACTTAGCAAAGTCAACTTAACTTTTCTAGTGTAGACATAGCCATCCAGCCTCCAGCATGTAAACCATTCCCAGTTATAGCTAGCCAGCCAGCTAGCCAGCCATGAATTACACTGCAGAGCAACACCAGCAAAAAGTCCCAGACTTCTCCCAGAAATGCCTTGTACTGTCCAGCATCCTCCTAGAAAACCCAAGCTCATATGAAGTCTGTTGTTTCATTAATAGAACATGATATATGCACAAATCTTACCTCAAATGGAGTTTCAGATTCTGATATATAAGTTAGGGAACTGCTGTCTTGGTGGAACTACTATTAAGTTTATTCATAATTGGTTAAACAATTTCCAAAGGGGTAGCCGTGTTAGAAAGCCGTGTAGAAAGACAACAGAGTCTTGTGGCACTTTTAAAGACTAACAGAT
>ML685863.1:6685201-6702519 GCA_007922175.1 Pelusios castaneus | reverse complement strand
TTAATAAATCTGTTAGTCTTTAAAAGTGCCACAAGACTCTGTTGTCTGGTTAAACAATGTCAAACGAAGAGTAATTATTAATGGAATGATGTCGGATTGGAGAGAGTATCAAGTGGGGTTCCACAGAGATCTGTTCTGGGTCCAGTATTGCTTAATATCTTCATTAATTAGATGTAGGAATAGAGATCATGCTGAACAAATTTGCAGATGAGACAAAGATAACGGGGTTGGGGGGTTGGCAACACTCTGGAGGATAGAGCTAAGATTCCGAGGACCTTGATAAATTGAAGAACTGGGCTATAGCCAACAAAATGAAATTCAAAGACGAAAGAGTCTATACTGCGGGAGGGGGGACCAAATGCACAAAAACAGAATGGGGATAACTGGCTTGGCAGGAGCACTGCTGAGAAGGCTCTGGGAGTTGAGGTGGATCACAACGTTAATGTGAGTCAGCAATGTGATGCTGTTACAAAGAAATGAAATACAGTTTTCGGTTGTATTAACAGGCATAGCATGCAAGTCCTGGATGGTGATAGTACCTCTCTGCTCAGTGCTGGTTAGGCAACAGCTGGAGTACTGCCTCCAATTTTGGGCACCGGTGCATAGAAAGGTTGTGGAGAAACTGGAAAGGTTCTAGGGGCAAGTGACAGAGAGGATCAAAGGCAGTGGCTCTCCAGCTTTCCAGACTACTGTATCCCTTTCAGGAATCTGATTTGTCTTGCATTACATTGCATCCGGGCATTTACTCAAGAAATCTTCTTGAGCAATGAGGTCAAGCAGTTGGTCATAGTTTTTTACCCTTTTTCCTTTCATTCATTTTCTTATTAGGTTACAAGTCTTATAAACACAGTCATTATCACTCATGCCAGCACTCCTTTTTCAGACTTCTACATTTCACTGTATACATGTCAGGAGTAGTTTGGAACCTTTGTAGAACAGTTTTCTTAAATTCAGAATACTTTAAAACTTCCTGAATTGGCATTTCATCAAATGCACTCCAGGCTTGGTTGGGGTGGGGACTTGCTTGTCATCAGGCATCTTGCAGACTTCACACAGCTTTTCAAAAGCGGTGACGTACTCCTCAGTGCAGTCTTTCTCTATACAGGACCCTGCTGATCTCAGCCATGGATTCCTGGAGTGGAGGGACATGACGGTGGCTCTGGGATCCTTTCCTGTTTTTCAAAGTTCCAGATTGTATTTCCTCTCCTCCTCCCCTGCTTCTTCTTGACTCTGCTTCATAGCTTGCTTGTGGACTTCAGTTCCTGTTCTTTCCGCTTCCCTGGCTCTTCTGTGGGTGGCTTCTTCCCTTTCTTCTCTTTGCTGTGCAGCAGCTCCTGTTTCTTTCAGGCTCAGTTCTGCTCCCGACATCTGCAGTGGCGGTCTCCAATCTGGCCAAATCTAACTTTGCAATTGTTTTATTATTGCTCATTTTTATGCTTTATTGTTCTATTTTCTTTACCCAGAATGAGCAAACAGGAAATAAAATGCAACGTTTGACTGTTTCCACCCCCTACACTTGACATTCACCAAAAATGGCTATAACAGAGTGTAAACTTCATCTAAAATAACAAGCTGCACTACTGTGACATCCTCAGGATACAGGCTGGGCTGATGGATAGCTGTGTCCCTCTCAGTTCTCTAACCTTGGGGGGCCTTTTACACTGCTTCACTCTGAGAGCTACCACTCCTGGTCCGTTCACACACACCTCCAGCATACAAATTACTCCCAATTATACGGACAGCAACTCTTGAATTATATTACAGAGCAACACTAGCAAATTCCCAGTCCCAAGCTTGTCCCCGGTAATGTGAGGCTTGTACTGCCCAGCACCCTCCTGGACAATATGAGCTCATATCAAGCCTGTCGTTTCATGACTAGGAAATAATATGCACAGATTCTGTTATCTCAAATGGAATTTCCCAACCACTTCAATCCCAAGGCACTGGTTTAGATAAAGCAGTAAAACACATTTATTGACCACAGAAAGATTTTAAGTGATGATGAGTAATGAGGCAGAAGAGTCAGAATTGGTTACAAGAAAATAAAAGGGAAAATACAATTAAAAATCTAGCTTAAACTCAGTGAAGTCAAAGCCTGGTTTGGGGAAGGGCATTGATTTCAGGCTGGTTCATCTTCTCTTTCCATACAGATGGTACCTGCCATCCACGCTCAGTCATGCTTGTGTTGGGGAAGACGTCACCGTGCTTAAGTAAGGCTTGCAGCTCTGGCTGGCTTGTTCATTCGAGTCACATTTTGCTGGTCATTCCACAGCTGATACCAGGCCACGTTCACTGGTTGATGGTCCAATGCCTGTTCTGTAACAACATGCACCAGCTGGTCATTCACATCCACAGTTCACCCAGATTTACCTAGCAAATCAGACCCCAATAAGCTGTTCCTTGGATCTGATCATTTCTTCCCCACGTGTGCGTGCTGACTTAGAAAGCCTTCTGCTACTCAGCTGCCTGCAGAGGTTGCTAGCACCTTAACCTGCCTGGAGGACAAGGGAGAAGTTCTAGGATCTTTGTCATGAATAATGCTCATTGCTGCCCTGATGTCAACAGCAAAATTAATGTGGTGGTCCCTCTCCGCTGTCCATACTATAGGTCTTGCAGCTACTTTAGGAAGGATGTAAGTGCAACGCTGGCTGGTGCCTGCTGGCATCATGTGGGGTATTCTTCCCCACTTCGGGGCCTGTGAGTCCCTTCGAAGGAGAGCTGAATATGGAAGAGGAGAAGTAAAGGCAACGGCAGTGACAGGATGGGTAAGGCGGAGTGGTTCTACTAATGCCAGGCCAGCTAAATGCATCTGAAGCTCCTGAATGTCACGATGTTGATCCTCAAGGGTCTGCTGCAAATCATGGAATGTGGCCACCAGAGGATCTTCATCCTGGCAGGCAGGTGGTGCTCTGGACTGGAAGGTGTGAGGAAATATGTGCCATGCATAGAGGGAAGAAATGTAGTCCCAGGGCTCTGAGGATGCGTCTACACTTACAAGTTAGGTTGATTTAAGGAGGCTTAAGTTGACCTAAATAAAGCCACGTCCACCCTGGGGTTTCCTTAAGTCAACTTAAGGAAAAGTTAAGTTGACTTAATAACACCTCCTTTTAGGTCGACTTAAGCCAGTGTGGATGGGAATTAGTGCCTAAATTGACCTTATTAAGTCGACTGAAAGTGTTAATGTAACCTTCGGGTGGGCTAAAATTCATTTAATTGCCCTTCTCCAGTGCCTCTCAGAAATCAATCCCAATCCCTATGGAGAAAGCAGCTGGAGACCCAGGATCCAGTCTGTATGGGACTCACAGCAAAGATTGCTCAGAGTTACCAACCCACATTAAAATACTACTAAAAACAAACATAACAATGAACTTTATTAACTACTAACTAAATAAACCTTATCCTAAGAAAACAAAATACAATTAACCAAGAACAATCCCTACACAAACCCCCACATGAAAGATACCCAAGAGTCCCAAAGTCCAGGTGGAGTTCACCCAACTCTCAGCTACAGTCTCTGTTCCAGTGTAGAAGCTTGAGTGGCAAGAAATCGCTGTCCTCTTCTTCCTTTGCTGGAATCCTCTGTAGCATTCCATGCAGGCTTTTTCTTCTCCTTTGCAACCAGCCCTCAGTCCCATATGCATGTCTGCAAGGTCTGTTGCAGATGACTCCATTAAAGGGAGAAACCATCTTGTTCACTCCTGGCTCAGCTTCTCTCCTGAAAACTGAGCACATGGTCTCTTCTCAAGGCAGCTCCTGCCTGCTGTCTGAACAGACTGCTGCTCACATGTCATCTGACTGACCACACCACATCACACCAGCAGGGCATCCTGTGGAGCATGCTCAAAATGCTACCACTCCCTGCTTCCAGAAGTTTCTGGTTGTGGGTAGCTAATCTGCCCAGCAACTGTAACCCACCCTCAGTAGGTCTCTCAAAGAGATAGCCTTTTTAGGCACATGGGTTACATTAAGTCAACTTAATAAGGTCGAAAAGGGGCTATGTGTACACAAGAAAAGTTGTCGACTTTTGTTAAGTCGACTTAATAAGGTAGACTTAACTTTTCTCGTGTAGACATAGCCCCTTTTCAACCTTATTAAGTCGACTTAACGCTTTAAGTTGACTTAGGTGCTAATCCCCGTCCACACTGGCTTTAAGTAGACTTAACTTTTTTCGTGTAGACATAGCCTGAGTGAGGCCCAAAAGCATAACCCTGCCAAGGAAGTAGAGTGTCCATTCAGAGGCGAAAGCTTAGCGTGGGGTAGGAAATCACTTTGAGTTCATTGGTACCTGGGAAATTTAATATATTGAGGTCTACCTGATCCTGTCATTACACTTGCTTCACTCCATTTATCCCTCCTTCTATACTTTTTTCCATTTTCAAGCATCTGACAAAGTGGGATTTTCTCCCACAGAAACTCATGCAATAAATACATTTGTTAGTCTTTAAAAGTTCCACAAGACGCCTTGTTTGTTTTGCTGAACTAGACCAACACCCTTTGGGGCTATATTCAGGTTACCCCCAAACCGAAAGGACCAGTCCCTTACCTCAGGTCAGATCTCACACCAAAGACAACGCTTATAATATGCCAGCTGAAGACTAACAGGAAAAGAAAATGAGAGTTATTTACAAGGTTAAAGCAGATAAACACAGATCCTCACAGGTTACAATCTTTAACTTCAGAAGGTTAGAGAAGTTTCTGTAATAAGCAAGATGTATATGTCTGGTAGGGGCAACCCAGGCTAAGCACTTGGGATTCCTTGCTAGGGCTAGAAACCCTGTATCCAGCAATATAGAGATCCAGTTTTTTCTTGTTGGGGTTCTCCCCTCTCAACTGTTTTCCCATGTGTGCTGAGCTGCCTAGAATCATAGAAGGCCAGGACTAGAATCATAGAATCATTAGGGTTGGAAGCGACCTCAGGAGGTCCTTTCGTCCCACCCCCTGCTCAAAGCAGGACCACTCCCAACTAAATCATTCTTATAAATCACACTCAGCTGATGGGAGGAATTCACTTGCGTGATTCATCTTCATGGGCAGAATAGCTGAACAACAAAGTCTTTTGTCCTTTTCAGTGTTCCACATTAGTCCGTCTGGTGTTGATGGCCTTTTCCTGTTGGGAAGGACATAAGACCTTCTGTTGGAAATCAACATTTCACGCTAGGTAATATGTCTCTCCGGTTTGGTGATTTACACAGTTACAGAGGCTTCCACATCACCTTACAATATGAGATACAGATGTTATAAATCAGATTAACGCAGGCAACACATGCCCATTCAATCAAGTCTAAACACTGAACACATTCTCATAATCCTAATAGCTGTTTTAACAATCCCAACACGGGAGCCAGCGTGATTCCAGCTGTGTATTTCAGTTGAGCCATGAGGACCACACAGCACAAGCTGACACCTGGTCTGCCAGTGTCACACCTACAGTGCAAAAATGGTGTAGTAAGGAGTGTCTCTGACTCCTAAATATTCTTGAGAAGGCTTCTTTCTCCAGAAAGCCTGTCATACCAGCTTTCTGACACCTGGCTGCTTTCGAGGCTCTGATCCACTAAATCCACGGTAGCTTTTAAATTCTTTTTACGAGTGACGTATTCTCCTGCAGACTGCCCTCAGCCCTCTGTGCTGCCCTCTCAAGAGTCTCAGAGTAAATCTAGGGGACTCCTCCCCTGTCTTCCATAAAGTCAATCAAAGGGCCCAAGCCCCACAGGCTGTTGGTACATATGCCTGTACGCAAATCACTACTAAGGAAGCAACCCATCGCAATCATTCTTTCTTGATAACATTCACCCTCAGCAGAGACAAGTCCCACCAAATCTTGCTACCAGACCATTAGTTTGGGGATGATGGGGAGTCGCCTTTGTATGTCTAACTCTCCACAACTCCCATTACTTTTTGAAAACTATGGTCATGGAAATGTACACCATGATCTGACAACGTACACATGATTTCCCTTGAAAATCTATTCTGCTCCAAAACTGGAACAAACATGGAATTCCCTGGGCTACAGCAGAGAGGAGGGACAGTGATGTTTGAGAGCTGCCATATGAAAGCAGGGCTGCCCCATCTCCGCATCCTTGCAGGAGCTGCGATTTCACTGGGCTCTGCCTGGCTTTCCTATTGTTCCTAATCTTACACGCTGTCTGGCAGCATCTGCCATCTGAAAGGAAGCAGCTGAAGGGGACAGAGCAAGCAGATGAGGATTATTGCGTTAATAAGCCACGTGGCTGACCTTTCCAAAGACAGTAGAGATGGCGGCTGCTTTAGCCACCTCAGTTAATCCGATGAGATTTCCCCACCTCAAGTGTGACATGGGCCTTGGACATCCCTTAGGATCAGAAGTGAGAAGGACAAGAAATACAGCTGAGGCAGTGGGTTCTAGAATTGCTTGTTGCAGCACCAGTGGGTGAGTGTGAGTGTGCAGAGGGGATTCTGGGCTATGGGAGACGGTCCTGCGCTCTGTTGCTGGATGGCACCCTGTGGGTGAGCGGCACTGCACAGGGGGAGCCCCTGGCCTGAACTCTCTGCAGTGCCTTGTAAAGAAAATGTGCGCCCTGCCCTCCCCAGCATTCCCCAGCAGGTGGCTTTAGTTCTAGGGGGTGGGTATCTAAGCCCTGAGCACCCAGCCATTCCCATTGTGACCCTGAGGGGTGGATTTTCCAAGGACCATGTCACCTGATGTGCAGAGCATTCCTCAAATTCTGGCCCCACCCTGTGGGCACTTTGTCCTTTTGGGAATCCTGGTCTTGCTTTGTTGTCTCGGGCCTAAATCCAGCACTTTGGTTCATGGGACTGCCCTATGTAGCCCTGAGAAAAGGCATGCAAGCCACCAACCAGCTTAATTAACTAGTCCTTAGTGCTAACCAGAACTCAGAGCCAGTGCCCTGGTCTGCTGTAGGAGATCTTTTGCCAGGCCAAAGCCTTGCACAGTGTGGAACAGGCCACCCCACCGATGTGCTGTATGGAAATGGGCCTTGAACTGCTTCCCTCCCAAGGGCACAGCCTGGGGTTTGCACAGAAATACCATCTGGCCCCTTTTGCAGGGGCACTTTCTGTGCCCCTCCCCACAATCAGAGACGCTGCCTCCCCTCCACCCCTGGACCCCAGTGGCCAGAGGAGCTGTTGTCTTCTGGCCTGGTTTGGGGTCAGAGGCACTCGCTCTGTTGCCCCGAGCCTCGGAGGCGATCTGTGCCCATGTTGCTGGGGGGGCCCATGCCTATGCTTTCCCCCAGGTGCACACCCCTGCAAGGGTCAAACACAACCGTGGGAACTCAGCAGCTCCTCACGAAGCTACCTGCCCTGCCTGTAGAGTTTGAACCAAGCTAGTGGCCAAGGCAGCACTGACCCTTCATGAGAAGCCCAAGTTGTCATTAGACAGAGCCGTGCTCTACATCCTCTGCAGGGTGTGAAGTCAGGGACGTGTTTGTGTGATCTTTGTAACATTTCTGTTCATTTTTGCAGTGAAATTAAGTGATTTGATGCCCAATGTGCCATGCAAGGTTTGTTTATGAATGCTCATAACATGTTCTACATAATTACCACTGTGCCATAGTTCCTGAAGCTTGATGGAGAAGGAGAGAACAAAAACAATGCAAATTGAGGACCTTGGATCAGACTGGACAAAGATCACCTTGGCCCAGGAAGGCGAGGGGGCTGAGGAGAGACTGAAAAGAAAAGGAAACACTTTGAGCTGCTCCAGGCTTTTTGCCAGAGACACTCCATCTTGAAACAGCAACATCCAGAATTGGGCCCTGTCTAGAAATAGGCAGAGACGGCTGCAAACCATCACCTGTGTGGTGAGATGAGCATAATCGTAATAGTGCTATTAGATTAGCATGCGTTTTATATCCTTTATTTATTGTGGCTACTTCTGATTGCTCTATTAAATGATTGTGCATTGATTTATTATATAATCACTTAAAATCATATCCCAATCAATAAACTAGTGTTTGTTTTATCTAAAGCTGTGTGGACTTGCGAACAGGGGACTGCAAACGGGAGTTTGAGAGGGAAGGAGAAGGAGAAGCCTTGAGAAGGAGGCGAAGGAGATCCCCTTGCTGAAGAAGCAAGGGAGAGAGCAAACCTTGGGGTGAGTGAATTGCTGACTGTGTGTGCTTATGTCTTTTCCCACAGGTGATTTCTGTGAATTGTCAGTTACTGTGTGACTTGAGATTGTGATTGTGTGATTGTGTGGGGGCTGTTTGTACCATTGTTCCCTGCTCAGCCCTGATCAGCTTCAATCAGCCTTGTGATCACGCTTCCCCTGTGTGCTTAACGAGGGGCAAGGGCTGACCTAGGCAGAGAGGGCCTTAAAAGCCAGTGGCTGAGCGATCAGGGGACTGCAAACGGGAGTTTGGGAGAGGTTTTTGGAGCCACTATGGTGAAGAAGAGCCGCACCGCTTGTGTCAGCACTGCTTCTGTCTCCTCCACCAGCGCCTGTATCCAGACAGACATTCTGACCATGGATATCTCTATCCAGATCCTGGTGTGGACTTGCAAGGACTGTGGCCTGTATTTCCCACTCACAGACAGTCAAACTGGAGAGATCATTCAGTGTGACAGGTGTCTTCTGGTGGAATCTCTCAAGGAAGCAGGTGGGAGAGTTACAGGAGGAAGTGGCTAGGCTCAGGAGTATCCATGCCCTGAAGTAGTTCCTGGATAGTATCCCTGAGGAAACATTCAAGGATGAGGAAACTATCCAGGTGCAAAAGACTGCTGCCACACCCTCGGAGAAGGACGAGATGACTCTGGCACAGGGTGGACACTGGCACATGGTTACTTCTGGCAGCAGACAGTGCTCCACCCCTGCTCCCATCTCATCCTCCATTGTGGTAAAGAACCACTACGCAGTGCTAGAGACGAGCGATGAGGTGGAAGAGGAGAAGCCATGCACCCCCGAGGTTGAGAGGTGTGACCAGGGCCTCCTGGGATACCCTCCTGGATGTGCAAAAATCAGGGCAAGCTACAAAACCGGGAGCTAAACTCCCCAAACACTGATGTGTGGTACTTAAACCAGTCTCCCTATCAGTCACAACCAAGCTTCTGGTTCCCCACACTGGGTATCAAGAAATCTGCCCAAAATAGAAACAGCTCCCTTTATTGCACTCCAGCTTCTCTGGCTCCCACCTAGCCACACGGTCCCTTAAAGAAATAGGTTCTCCTGACCCCAAAGGGTCAGCCACATCACACAGAACAATATAGGTTTGGAGTTTACCCAAAATACCACACTGGTAGCCAATCCTTTAGCAACTACAACTAAAGGTTTAATATAAAACGAAAAGAAGCAAAGTATGAGAGATGTTAAAGGATCAAAGTGAATCACATACATACAAATGATTTAAAGTTCATGTAAAGCAGTTTGCGGGCTTGTTTCTCTGGTAAACACCCAGCAGCTGGGTGGGCCTCAATCCTTTGTCCAGTCGCAGAGGAATAGTTCCAGAGATGGGTGTTGGCTGTAGACTGGGGACTTGAGACCAGATGGAGTCGGGGCTGCTGCCTTTAATCACCTCTGGCTTTCTCCATGCTGTGTAGAGTTCTTTCCAATCAAAATGGAGTTGAATCACCTGTTCAAGCCCTAGTAGCTCAACAGGTTTCTCCCTGGGCCCATTGTACCTGGGAGCTTCCTTAATGGGCCATTAAGAAGACAATGGCTGCAGACATCCTGTCTATGGAGGTTCCCCAGAATCACACAAGTTAAAGTATAGATATAACAACCATACTCCTAACTTCTAATACAAATACAATTCCTACACATAAACTATATAATCATTCCCAGCAAATTACTATCTTTCTATTGATACTAAACATGGCATAGTTCCTATGGATTATAGCAATTATGAAATATTAATACAAAATAATATCATAAATGGGTCCCTAAAGCTGGACAGCATCACAGGAGGATCACAACCGTCACACCCAGGAGGAAACTTCGGGTTGTGGTGGTTGGGGATTCTCTTCTGAGAGGGACGGAGGCACCCATCTGTTGCCCTGACAAGGCCTCTCGGGGGGTATGCTGCCCGTATCCGAGATGTTAGGGAGGGATTTTCGAGAATCATCCATCCCTCTGACTACTACCCCATGCTACTCATCCTTGTGGGAACCAATGATACTGCGAGAGGTGATCCTCAGCAGATCAAAAGTGACTACAGGGCTCTGGGAGCACGGGTGAAGAAGTTCGGTGCACAGGTGGTCTCCTCGCTCCTTCCAGTCAAGGGTCAATCCCTGGAAAAATCATGGAGCAGGTCCTCAAAGAATCCATCCTGAAATACTTGGAGGAAAATAGAGTGATCAGGAACAATCAACATGGATTCACCATGTGCAAATCATGCCTGACCAGCCTAATTTCCTTCTATGATGAGATGACTGGATTTGTGGATGTGGGAAGAGCCATTGACGTGGTATACCTTGACTTTAGTAAGGCTTTTGATACGGTTTCCCACAGCATTCTCATTGGCAAGTTAAGGAAGTATGGGTTGGACAAGTGGACCGTAAGGTGGATAGAAAACTGGTTAGGTCAACGGGCTCAGTGGGTAGGAATCAATGGCTCGATGTTTAGTTGGCAACCGGTAACGAGTGGAGTGCCCCAGGGGTCGGTCCTGGGGCCGGTTCTGTTCAACATCTTCATTAATGATCTTGATGATGGGATAGACTGCATGCTTAGTAAGTTCACAGATAACACAAAGCTGGGGGGAATGGTAGATACTCTGGAGGGCAGGGACAGGATCCAGGGAGACTTGGACAAATTGGAACACTAGACCAAAAGAAACCTCATGAGGTTCAACAGAGACAAGTGCAAAGTCCTGCACTTAGGACGGAAAAATCCCATGCACTGCTACAGGCTGGGGACCGATCAGCTAAGTAGCAGTGCTATAGAAAAGGACCTGGGGGTTATGATGGACGGGAAGATGAATATGAGCCAACAGTGTGCCCTTGTTGCCAAAAAGGCCAATGGTATATTGGGCTGCATCAGTAGGAGTGTTGCCAGCAGATCGAGGGATGTGATAATTCCCCTCTATTTGGCTCTGGTCAGGCCGCACCTGGAATACTGTGTCCAGTTTTGGGCTCCCCACTACAGAAAGGATGTGGACAAATTAGAAAGAGTCCAGCGGAGGGCAACAAAAATGATTAGGGGGCTGGGGCACATGACTTATGAGGAGAGACTGAAGGAACTAGGCTTATTTAGTCTACAGAAGAGAAGACTGAGGGGGGATTTGATAGCAACCTTCAACTACTTGAAGGGTTGCTCCAAAGAGGAGGGAGCTAGGCTGTTCTCGATGGTAACAGAGGACAGAACAAGGAGCAATGGTTTCAAATTACAGCTGGGGAGGTCAAGGTTGGATATTAGGAAAAACTTTCTCATTAGGAGGGTGGCGAAGCACTGGAATGGGTTACCTAGGGAGGTGGTAGAATCTCCATCGTTGGAGATATTTAAGGCTCAGTTAGACAAAACCCTGGCTGGGGTGATTTAGTGGGAGTGGTCCTGCTTTTTAGCAGGGGGTTGGACTAGATGACCTTGTGAGGTCCCTTCCATCCCTATTATTCTATGATTCTATGACTTCAGAGAGTATGAGTGAGGGAGACTGGGCATGATCATTTCAGTGTTAATTGGACGGACATGAGTATATGGTGATTGGAGAAGGATCCCAGTCCCTGTAAGACAGAAGTTCCCACTATGGTATCTGGGACTGGGGGGTGCTCACTTGGGGACCATCGCTGGAGAAGCCAGAGGGTGCAACTCAGTGCGTGGGACCAAATACAAGCACGAGACTGGTGCAGACTGACTCAGGAGTGAGTAGTCACCAGGCCCGGCGGGGTTCAGAGTGGAAATCAGGGGGTCACAACGGCACACCAGACCAGATCCAGGGAGCAAGCTGTCATAGTGGCAGGAACAATGATGTAGATGGATGCCCACTCACTTCCCGGACCTGTTTTCTGGCTTTGTCCGCACAGCCTTGTTCTGCTAGTGGCACTGATCTCAATGGCCTGCTTCTCTGCCTCTCACATGGCATCTCAGCCTTTCCTCACACAGCTCTGCTCTGCAATATGGCTTGTCTCCCTCGGCGCCCATCACAGGGCTTCCTCCGTCCACACTGCCCACAGCACACAAGGCAACCTGCACACGCCAGCATGGGGTCCTGTAATAGGCTGGTAGTACCCCGTGCTGGACAGGCATCTCCGGGTGTTGTTTTGGGGAATAGCTCCAGCAGGCGCCCCCTCCTCGGCCTACGATCCGTCAATCCCTTGGCGTCCATGAGTAGGCCTCCTCAGCTCTGTCTAGACCCACCATGTCTTCCGCTGTCCTCAGCCCTCCGGCCAAGCCACCACGCATGTTCACCTCCCCTCCTGGGGATTCATCAGTCCCGGCTTTCTTATGTGCCCCACTGGCTGCTGCAGTCCATCACTACGCTGTGCTGGTTTTCCGTGGGAGGCAGCGAGGCACCCAGTCCCACTCACAACTCCAGGCCCTGGCCCAGGGACCCTAAGTGCAGTAACCTACACCGCCACTTCCCCCAAGTCTGTGCCAATCTTCCCCGGCCCACTTCTCTGTAGCACCTCTGCGCAGTGACATCGCTCATAGGCCCATGCCCCAAATCTATGGGGGAATGCCCCAAGACCCTATACCTGAAGGGAAAGTCTGCCCTGCACCCCACTGCCACCGCACCAGCATCGCCTTCTTTCCGCTTGGGCCAGCAGCACCTGCTCCCTCCCCAGCAGTGGAGAGCGGAGTGGCACTTGGGGGCAGGCCAGCAGAGCAGTGGTGGCTGGGAGCAGCCAGCCTGGGGTGCAGAGAAGGCTAGCATTGTAGCATGGTGTGGGCTGGTGCCTTGGTAGGGGCCCCTCATAGCCCAGGGATTGCAGCCCCTGGCTTGATCCACCCATCAGCCCAAGGACCTCTGCTAAGGGGACTCCCTCTCCCGTCATCAGCCCAGAGCACTGCCAGCCTGCACTGCACTACAGCCCCAGTCCACTCCACCCCTGGCACAGAGTCACATTTATCACCCTGCTGGCGCTGCCATCACGCACAGCCCCACAACACCAGCCCCACCCCACCACTACATGCCATCTTTTTGTAAAGTTCTAACAACCCGGCCTCCACAGCCCTTGAATCAGGGCCTTGGCACCATTCTGTCCAACATCCTTGCTTTCTGACCCCGTCAAGCTCCTGCGAGGTACTCCCTTGTGCGGCCTAGCAGCTCCCTCTTATACTGGGCCACTAGGCTCTGATTGGCTCTCCTGCAGCCTCCTCTGATAGGCTGACACGCCCAAAGCAGACAGCCCACGATTCATCAGCTTCCTTGGGCGCCTCCTGCCACACCAGCCAGAGCACTAGCCAGGGCTGTCTCTAACAGCCTGGGGAGTGCACCACGAGCCGACATAAGCGCCCAGCAGCTGCATTTCTCTGTCCCTGCCTATCTTCTGCAAGGACAAAGCACAAGAGAAATGCCATCTGCAAGAGTGTCCTGCAGAGACCTAGTCAACCCCCTCGCCTCAGACTCCTTTGCTCCCACATGGCAGAGCATGTGCCAGAGATGTCTTCCAGAAGTCCAGGGTAGCATAGACCAAGGGTTTCCATCCCCTACAAGCAGCAAGGAGGCCTGGAAATGTAGCTATTGGTCAAAGACAGATGAGGTCACTAGAGTGACTAGGGCTTGGCTCACCATGACCAGCCTGGACAATACCACAGGGCTGGGCCCTGCACTGGCCTGGGGCTCCTCAGGATGGACTAGTGCCCGAAGACACCCCAGTAGCGCCCGCCTGTCACTAATTTCCAGGGTTCTTCACCTTGGTGGCCTGTCCTCACCCTCTTATTTCTTAATTAAACTGGCTAGTGATTTTCTCTCTCTCAAAACATTCTCTGCTCAGCCTCAGAAAACAAGCCCTGTGATGGATGGCCGAGAGGCAGAGGCCCAGACCTTTACAGGAAGGGCCTGAGGCCTAGATCCTGGGTCTGCAGTGCTGGCTGGCTGGCATTCCCCCAGTGCCTAGCCTACCCAGGCAGCACTGAAGAGAACAGGTGCTGCAGGATGTCCCGTCCAAGGCCGCCATAGTGATGGTACCCTGTGGCCTGTGGCCTGTGATTGCCCAGCGTCCTATTTTGCCCCAGGGGTTTGCCCAGGAAGTTGGCTGGGCAGCCACACTGACTTTGGCCTGCTGCAATGCCAGACCTCACCTGATCTCCGGTCTCTGATTTCAGCCTGACTCTGGGCTGGAACTTTCTCTGGCCTGACTGTGACCCTGATTCCAGCTCGGTACCACCCGTCTCTGACCCTGATTCTAGCTTGCAGAACCCAGCTCCTGCACCAGACCGCCTTCACCCCACTCCCTTACATTGATTGTGTTTGAACACTTAATTCCAGCGCCTCCTTCTGCACCTCTGATGCTCCGCAGCCCAGGCCAGCTGTCAGGAGACTGGGGCCACACCTGGCCCTCTGGCTGGGCAGCACGCTGCTTTGTGTTAACTGCTGCATGGCTTGTACAATGGACCAACCTATTGTGTGCAGGGAAGCCATGTTCTCCCTGCCTTGGAGAATCTCGGTGACTGCTCCCTCCTGACTGCCAGGCTCTTGGACACACGCCACGAGGCCTGGGCCACAGGCACCCAGCGCCCATTTCATTCCCTGCTTTCAAAGGCCTGCCTTGGCTCTTCCGCCCACCCCCACGAGTTGGCTGTCTGGGCCAAAAAAGGTGGAACTTCCCCTGTGCACTCAGGGCTCACTCGGTGGGCTAAGCCAGCTCTGGTGTGAGTGGGCACAGTCCGCACTCAATGGCAGTCCCATCCGCTTGCACCAGGCTGAGTTGGCCCCAGGGGTCCCCGAGGGCTGGCTGTCCTTATTTTGAATATTGAGCTGAGTCACTCCCAGCCACTCATGAGACCCCCCTCACTGCCAGCAATGAGCAACAAAGCAGCCCCAGCAGCTCCTGGAAGACGCTCCGGACGGTAAATGACCTCAGTGACCTAATGACCGGTATAGGAAGACTCTGCTGTCCTTACAGCCTCCTGCAGGGGGATCGGGGCCTGCCTGAGCTGCCCAGGGAGAGACTGGCCCTGCCCCAGAGCACTTGCAGCGCAAGGGAAGATTGGGACAGGTGGTATTGGAGATGGAGAGTAATGGGCTGGATTTTCACAATTGCTCAGTCTGCTGGTGTCACCGCACTCCCTCTTTGTCGCTCCTCAGCTGTCACCTTGGGCAGAGACCCATAGCTCTCTCCCTCCAGGCAGGTTTCACCAGGTTACCCGGCCCCCTGCCGACTCTGTGAGTTTCCTAGCAAGCCTCTGCAGGCTGGTTTGCCGTCTCCTCAGAGGCTCTGAGAGTAATGCTGGAGTTCCTTCACCACCCATCTGTCTGAGCAAGCACAATTACATGTAAGGTGCAAGTGTTCAAACCCAGACAGGAACCTGCATGCCTGCTCTCAGCTCTCCAGCAACCAGCCAGCTCCAGCCTGTCACACCCAGCAGTGGGTTCAAGTACAGCGCCACCTCGCCACAGAACAAGCACTCTGGGAATCTAGGTCACATCACAGGCTGGGCCTCTGGTTGTGTCCCTGTACATAGGGACACTGAGGGCATGTTTTGTGGACAGGGATTAGCACCTAAATCAACCTTATTAAGTTGACTTAAAGCATTAAGTCAACTTAACAAGGTCAACAAGGGGCTATGTCTACACTAGAAAAAGTTAAGTTGACTTTGTTAAGTCGACTTAAAGTTGACCTTATTAAGTCGATTTAACAAAGTCGACTTAACTTTTCTAGCGTAGACATAGTCTGTGTCCTCGGCTCCTCCACCCCATCCTCTAATAGTGCATCCTTCAGCAGAGTCTGCGCTGGCCTTGCCTGGGCAGGGAAATGAGGACAATGGCTCGGTGGATCTTGTCTAACAGCTGGCACTCTGGTGCTCCACTCGCCCCCCACATGCCATGTAGGATCTCTAGTGCAGTAACTGGTGAAGCCCTCCCAGTATTGGCAGCTGTCTCCACAGTGTTCCCTCCTGACTGCGTGCTTGCTCCCCGCTCGCTCTCCCCGTATACTGACTCTCTCGGCATTTGCCGAGCAGAGGTCAGCGTTCATAGTGTGCCAGGGAAGCCAGCCACTAATTCCTTGCTCTTGGAGAATGATGCCTGAAATAGGCTGCAAGATCCCTCATGGCCACTCAAGCCCTGCCATGCTTTGCTCACATTGCCCAGCGGTGACGTGGGCAGGACCGGGACTGGGCAATCATTGCATGCTAACTAGCTAGTCACTCTGCTGACTCTCTGGGAGGGATTCGGGGCTTGTGTATGGAAAGGGCGACACTAGTGCTATGAGAGGATCAAAGACGGGCCTGGGCCGCTTTGCTCTTGGAGAGGGGTCAGGGAAGCAAGGCTCCCCCGGGAGCTGGGGCCATGTCTGATCCATTGAACAACTGGCTACATGGGCTGCTGCTGGGCTGCTGCTGGGCTGCCAGTGTGCCCATGGAATGCCAAGGAGGGCTGGGTGACTGTCCGGAGGTGCAGAAGGGGTGAGTAGCAGTGGACAGAGGCTTCTTAGCCCAGTGTGACCCACGCTGGAAAGGTCTGCCCTCTGTGCTTGGACGCCAGACACTGCAGGCCTTGCCATGGGGGTGACGGCGGAGGAGCTCCTTCATTTCCTTTGGAAGGGTTCAGCTTGCCACTCCGTCATTCCCCCAGGGCTCCCCCTACCCCAGGTCATCCTGCCTCTAGGGCTATGTCTACACTTGTTAATTTAAGTCGACTTTAAACTAAGTCGACTTAGTGTGTCTACACTTGAAATTAAAGTCGACTTAAAGGGGAACTTAGAAAGTCGACCTAGAGTGTCCACACTGGATGCCTAGGTCGACTTCTAGGGGCTTAAGGGGACCTAGGGGAGGACCACGGGGGGCAGGGGGACACCCCTTGCCCAATGCCAGGGGGCTCAGCCTTTGCCCCATTGTAGATAGGTACAATGGGGCAAAGGGGGACAGGGACCCTGGCAGGGCATAGGGGCAGGGTGGGCAGGGCTCTGCCCTGCCCTGTGGGGGGGAGCATGCCAGGCTCCCCCTATACCCCTTCCCCAGCAGGAAGGGCGTTGGTGTAGCCCTGGGGTAGCCCTAAGTCGACTTAGGGCTACCCCACGTCTACACTGGCTTAAGTCGACTTGAGGTAGTCGACTTAAGCCTTAGGTCTAATAGGAAGGTGGTGTTATAAAGTCAACTTAATTTTAATTAAGTTGACTTTATTTTCCTTAAGTCGACTTAAGCAAGCTGCTTAAGTCGACTTAAAGAAACTGTAGTGTAGACGCAGGGTAAATTAAGTCGACTTAAGCTTGCTTAAGTCGACTTAATT